>MJUT01030172.1:87207-101769 GCA_002080005.1 Gigantidas platifrons
TTTTTCCTACCAACAGTTCATATTAGTGTTACATCTTAATTCTTCTATTGTTTTATCCCACGAATAGTTGATATTAGTGTTGCATCTGAAATCTTCTACTGTTTAATTCCACGGATAGTTCTTCTATTTTTTAGCCTACCAACAGTTCATATTAGTTTTACATGTAAATTATTATATTGTTTTAAATACCAACAGTCATATTAGTGTTACATATATATTATTATATTGTTTTATCCTACCGGCAGTTCATATGAGTGTTACATCTGAATTATTATTTTGTTTTTTTCCTACCAACAGTTCATATTAGTACTGTTTTCCCTACCAACAGTTCATATTAGTGCTACATCTGAATTATTCTATTGTTTTATCCTATCGACAGTACATAATATTGTTACATCTGAATTCTTCTATTGCGTAGACTAGGCTACCAGCAGTTCATATTTTTGTCAGATGTAAATAATTATATTGTTTAATCTACCAACAGTTCATATTAATGTTACTTGTAAATTCTTCTATTGTTGTATCCTACTAACAGTTCATATTAGTGTTACATCTGAATTCTTCTATTGTTTTATCCTGACACCAGTTCATATTAGTGTTGCATTTTAATTCTTCTATTTTGTTATCTTCCCAACAGTTCATATTAGTTTAACATCTGAATTTGTCTATTGTTTTATACCACGGACAGTTGATATTAGTGTCACATCTGAATTCTTCTATTGTTTTATCCTACCAACAGTTCATATTAGTCTTACATCTAAATTCTTCGTTCGTTTTATCCAACCAACAGTTCATATTAGTGCTACATCTTAATTATTCTATTATGTTATCCTACCAACAGTTCATATTCGTTTTGCATGTAAATTGTTCTATTGTTTTATCCTACCAACTGTTCATATTAGTGTTACAACTGAATTATTATTTGGTTTTTTCCTACCAACAGTTCATATTAGTGTTACATCTTAATTCTTCTATTGTTTTATCCCACGAATAGTTGATATTAGTGTTGCATCTGAAATCTTCTACTGTTTTATTCCACGAATAGTTCTTCTATTGTTTAGCATACGAACAGTTCATATTAGTTTTACATGTAAATTATTCTATTGTTTTATATACCAACAGTCATATTAGTGTTACATGTAAATTATTATATTGTTTTATCCTACCGGCAGTTCATATGAGTGTTACATCTGAATTATTATATTGTTTTTTCCTACCAACAGTTCATATTAGTACTACATCTGAATTGCTCTATTGTTTTCCCTTCCAACAGTTCATATTAGTGCTACATCTGAATTATTCTATTGTTTTATCCTATCGACAGTACATAATATTGTTATATCTGCATTCTTCTATTGCGTAGCCTAGGCTACCAGCAGTTCATATTTGTGTCAGATGTAAATAATTATATTGTTTAATCTACCAACAGTTCATATTAATGTTACTTGTAAATTCTTCTATTGTTGTATCCTACTTACAGTTCATAGTAGTTTTACATCTTGCTTCTTCTATTGTTTTCACTACAAACAGTTCATATTAATGTTACATGTAAGTTCTTCTATTGTTTTATCTTACCGGCAGTTCATATTATTGTTACTTCTGAATTCTTCTGTTGTTTTATCCTACCAACAGTTCATATTAGTGTTACATGTAAATTCGTCTATTGTTTGAGCCTACCAACAGTTCATATTATTGTTACATCTTAATTCTTCTATTGTGTTATCCTATCAACAGTTCATATTAGTGTTACATCTGAATTCTTCTATTGTCTTATACTACGAACAGTTCGTATTAGTTTATATCTGAATTCCTTTATTGTGCTATCCCACCAACAATTCGTATTAGTGTTACATCTTAATTTTTCTATTGTTTTATCTACCAACAGTACATATTAGTTTTACATCTTGATTCTTCTATTGTTGTATCCTACTAACAGTTCATATTAGTTTTACATCTTGATTCTTCTATTGTTTTATCCAAGCCAACAGTTCATATTAGTGCTACATCTGAATTCTTCTATTGTTTTATCCCACGAACAGTTTATGTTTGTGCTACATATAAATTGTTCTATTGTTTTAACTACCAACAGTTCATATTAATGTTACATGTAAATTATTCTATTGTTATATCATACCGGCAGTTCATATGAGTGTTACATCTGAATTATTCTTTTGTTTTTTCCTACCAACAGTTCATATTAGTACTACATATGAATTGCTCTATTGTTTTATCCTACCAACAGTTCATTTTAGTGCTACATGTAAATTATGCTATTGTTTTATCCTACCGGCAGTTCATATTAGTGTTGCATCTGAATTATTCTATTGTTTTATTCTACCAACAGTTCATATTAGTGTTACATGTAAATTCATCTATTGTTTTATCCCGCGAACAGTTCATATTAGTGTAGCATCTTAATGCTTCTATTGTTTTATCCCACGAATAGTTGATATTGGTGTTGCATCTGAAATCGTCTACTGTTTTATTCCACGAACAGTTCTTCTATTGTTTATCCTACCAACAGTTCATATTAGTGTTACATGTCAATTATTCTATTGTTTTAACTAACAACAGTTCATATTAGTGTTACATCTAAATTATTCTTTTGTTTTTTCCTACCAACAGTTCATATTAGTGCTACATCTGAATTGCTCTATTGTTTTTCCTACCAACAGTTCATATTAGTGCTACATCTGAATTATTATAATGTGTTATCGTATCGACAGTACATATTATTGTTATATCTGAATTCTTATATTGCGTAGCCTAGGCTACCAACAGTTCATATTTATCTTATATGTAAATAATTATATTGGTTTAGCTACCAACAGTTCATATTAATGTTACTTGTAAATTCTTCTATTGTTGTATCCTACCAACAGTTCATATTAGTTTTACATCTTGATTCTTCTATTGTTTTATCCTACGAACAGTTCACATTAGTGCTATATCTGAATTCTTCTATTGTTTTATCCCACGAACAGTTGATATTAGTATGACATGTAAATTATTTTATTGTTGTATCCTACCAACAGTTCATATTAGTGTTACATGTACATTTTTCTATTGTTTTATCCCACGAACAGTTCATACCAGTGTTACTTCTTAATTATTCTATTATTTTATCTTACCAACAGTTCATATTAGTGTTACATCTGAATTCTTCTATTGTTTTATCCTGACACCAGTTCATATTAGTGTTACATTTTAATACTTCTATTGTCTTATACTACCAACAGTTCATATTAGTGTAACATCTGAATTTGTCTATTGTTTTATTCCACGGACAGTTGATATTAGTGTAACATCTGAATTCTTCTATTGTTTTATCCTACCAACAGTTCATATTAGTGTTACATCTAAATTCTGCTTTCGTTTTATCCAACCAACAGATCATATTAGTGCTACATCTTAATTATTCTATTATGTTATCCTACCAACAGTTCATATTCGTTTTACATGTAAATTTTTCTATTGTTTTATCCTACCAACTGTTCATATTAGTGTTACATCTGAATTATTATTTTGTTTTTTCCTCCCAACAGTTCATATTAGTGTTACATCTTAATTCTTCTATTGTTTTATCCCACGAATAGTTGTTATTAGTGTTGCATCTGAAATCTTCTACTGTTTTATTCCACGAATAGTTCTTCTATTATTTAGCCTACCAACAGTTCATATTAGTTTTACATGTAAATTATTCTATTGTTTTAAATACCAACAGTCATATTAGTGTTAAATGTAAATTATTCTATTGTTTTATCCTACCGGCAGTTCATATGAGTGTTACATCTGAATTATTATTTTGTTTTTTCCTACCAACAGTTCATATTAGTACTACATCTGAATTGCTCTATTGTTTTCCCTACCAACAGTTCATATTAGTGCTACATCTGAAATATTCTATTGTTTTATCCTCTCGACAGTGCATAATATTGTTACATCTGAATTCTTCTATTGCGTAGCCTAGGCTACCAGCAGTTCATATTTGTGTCAGATGTAAATAATTATATTGTTGTATCCTACTAACAGTTCATATTAGTTTTACATCTTGATTCTTCTATTGTTTTATCCTACCAACAGTTCATATTAGTGCTACATCTGAATTATTTTATTGTTTTCACTACCAACAGTTCATATTAATGTTACATGTAAATTGTTCTAGGGTTTTATCCTACCGGCAGTTCATATTAGTGTTACATCTGTATTCTTCTATTGTATTATACTACGAACAGTTCGTATTAGTGTTACATCTGAATTCCTTTATTGTGTTATCCCACCAACAATTATTATTAGTGTTACATCTTCATTTTTCTATTGTTTTATCCTACCAACACTTCATATTAGTGTTACATGTAAATTCTTCTATTGTTTTATTCTACCAACAGTTCATATTAGGGTTACATCTTAATTCTTCTACTGTTTTATCCTATCAACAGTTCGTATTACTGCTACATCTGAATTCTTCTATTGTTTTTTCCCACGAACATATCATATTAGTGTTACATTTTAATTCTTCTATTATTTTAACCTGCCAACAGTTCATATTAGCGTTACATCTAAATTATTATATTGTTTTATCCTACCAACAGTTCATATGAGTGTTACATCTGAATTATTATTTTCTTTTTTCCTACCAACAGTTCATATTAGTGTTACATCTGCATTATTATAATGTTTTATCCCACCAGAAGTTCATATTAGTGCTACATCTTAATTATTATATTATTTCATCCTACCAACAGTTGATACTATTGCTACATATGACATATATTCGTCTATTGTTTTATCCTACTAACAGTTCATAATAGTGTTACATCTGAATTATTGTATTGCTTTATCCTAACAACAGGTCATATTAATGTTACATCTGAATTATTTTATTATTTTAGTCTGCCAACAGTTCATATTACTGTAACATCTGAATTCTTCTATTGCCTTGCTTTCCAACAATTCATATGTGTGCTACATCTGAATTCTTCTATTGCCTAGCCTTCCACCAGTTCATATTTGTGCTACTTGTAAATTATTCAATTGTTTTAACTACCAAGAATTCATATTAATGTTACATGTTAATTCTTCTATTGTTTTATCCTACCAACAGTTCATATTAGTGTAACATCTGAATTATTATATTGTTTTATCTCACAAGCCGTTCATATTAGTGTTACATCTGAATTATTCTATTGTATTATCCTATCAACAGTTCATATTAGTGTTATATGTAAATTATTCTATTGTTTTAACTACCAACAGTTCATATTAATGTTACATGTACATTGTTCTATTGTTTTATCCTACCGGCAGTTCATATGAGTGTTACATATGAATTATTCTTTTGTTTTTTCCTTCCAACAGTTCATATTAGTACTACATCTGAATTAGTATATTGTGTTATTCAACCAACAGGTGATATTAGTGTTACATCTGCATTTGTTTATTGTTTTAGTCTACCAACAGTTCATATTACTCTTACATCTGAATTCTTCTATTGCGTAGCCTACCAACAGTTCATAATTGTGTTACATGTAAATTATTCTATTGTTTTATTCAACCGACAGTACATATTAGTGTTACATCCGAATTCTTCTATTTTGTTTTCCTACCAACAGTTCTTATTAGAGTTACATATCAATGATTCTATTGTTTTAACTACTAAAAGTTCATATTAATGTTACATCTGAATTCTTCTATTGGTTTATCCTACGAACAGTTCGTATTAGTGTTACATCTTAATTCTCTTATTTTTTTATCCTACCAACAGTTCTTATTAGTGTTACATCTGAATTGTTCTATTGTTTTAACTACGAACAGTTGATATTAATGTTACATGTGAATTATTTTATTGGTTTTTCCTACCAACAGTTCCTATTAGTGTTACATCAAAATTCTTATATAATTTTTTCAATCTGAATTTGACTATTGTTTTATCCTACCAACAGTTCATATTAGTGCTACATCTGCATTTTTCTTTAGTGTTATCCAAGTAACAGTTCATAATAGTGTTACATCTGAATTATTATATTGTTTTATCTACCAACAGTTGATCTGAGATTCTTCTATTTTTGTATCCCACCAACTGTTCATATTAGTGCTACATCTGAATTATCCTATTGTTTATCCCACGAGCAGTTGATATTAGTGTTACATCTGAATTATTCTATTGTTTTTCCTACCAACAGATCGTATTAGTGCTACATATGAATTCTTCTATCGTTTTATCTACCAACAGTTCATATTAGTGTCACATCTGAATTATTCTATTGTTTTATTCTACCAACCGTTCGCATTAGTGTTACATCTGAATTGTTCTATTGTTTTATCCCACCAACAATTCATATTGGTGTTACATCTGAATTATTATATTGTTTTATCCTACCAACATTTCATAGTAGAGTTATATCTGCATTCTTCTATTTTTTCATCTCAACAACAGTTCATATTGGTGGTTACATCATAATTCTTCGTTTGTTTTATCCTACCAACTGTTCATGTTAGTGTTACACCTGAATTCTTCTATTGTTTTATCCCACCAACAGTTCATATTATTGCTGCATCTGAATAATGCTATTGTTTATCCCTCCGACAGTTTATATTAGTGTTAAATCTAAATTCGTTTATTGTTTTATCCTACCAACAGTTCATATTAGTGTTACATCTGAATGTTTCTATTGTTTGATCCTACCGACAGTACATATTAGTGTTACATCCGAATTCTTCTATTTTGTTTTCCTACCAACAGTTCTTATTAGAGTAACATATCAATGATTCTATTGTTTTAACTACTAAATGTTCATATTAATGTTACATCTGAATTCTTCTATTGGTTTATCCTACGAACAGTTCGTATTAGTGTTACATCTTAATTCTCTTATTTTTTTATCCTACCAACAGTTCTTATTAGTGTTACATTTGAATTGTTCTATTGTTTTATCTACGAACAGTTCATATTAATATTACATGTGAATTATTTTATTGGTTTATCCTACCAACAGTTCCTATTAGTGTTACATCAAAATTCTTATAGAATTTTTTCAATCTGAATTTGCCTATTGTCTTATCCTACCAACAGTTCATATTAGTGCTACATCTGCATTTCTCTATAGTGTTATCCTAGTAACAGTTCATAATAGTGTTACATCTGAATTATTATATTGTTTTATCTACCAACAGTTGATCTGAGATTCTTCTATTTTTGTATCCCACCAACTGTTCATATTAGTGCTACATCTGAATTATCCTATTGTTTATCCCACGAGCAGTTGATATTAGTGTTACATCTGAATTATTCTATTGTTTTTCATACCAACAGTTCGTATTAGTGCTAGATCTGAATTCTTCTATCGTTTTATCTACCAACTGTTCATATTAGTGTCACATCTGAATTATTCTATTGTTTTATTCTACCAACCGTTCGCATTAGTGTTACATCTGAATTGTTCTATTGTTTTATCCCACCAACAATTCATATTGGTGTTGCATCTGAATTTTTATATTGTGTTATCCTAGCAACAGTTCATAATAGTGTTACATCTGAATTATTATATTGTTTATCCAACAAACAGTTCATAATAGTGTTACATCTGAATTATTATATTATTTTATCCTACAAACAGTTCAAATTAGTGTTACATCTGAATTATTCTATTGTTTTATCTACCAACAGTTGATCTGAATTCTACTATTTTTGTTTCTCAGGAACATTATACATTAGTGTTACATCTGAATTTTATATTGTTTTATCCTACCATCATTTCATAATAGAGTTATATCTGCATTCTTCTATTTGTTCATCTCACCAACAGTTCATATTGGTGGTTACATCATAATTCTTCGTTTGTTTTATCCTACCAACTGTTCATGTTAGTGTTACACCTGAATTCTTCTATTGTTTTATCCCACCAACAGTTCATATTATTGCTGCATCTGAATAATGCTATTGTTTATCCCTCCAACAGTTTATATTAGTGCTACATTTGAATTATTCTATTGTTTTATTCAACCAACAGTTCATATTAGTGTTACATCTGAATTCTTCTATTGTTTTTTCCTACTAACAGTTGATATTAGTCTTACATCTGAATTCTTCTATTGTTTTATCGGACCAACAGTTTATAATAGTGTTGCATCTGAATTATTGCATTGCCTTATCCTAACAAAAAAGGTCATATTGGTGTTACATCTGAATTATTCTATTGTTTTATCCTACAAACAGTTCACATGCGTGATACTTCTGAATGCTTCTATTGTTTATCCTACCAACAGTTCATATTAATGTTACATGTAAATTCTTCTTGATATTAGTGTTACTTCTGAATTCTTCTATTTGCTTACCAACAGTTCACTTTTATTATGTGGAACTTGTTTGTTGTTTTGTTTATTAATATAATTCATGTCCCTTAATACTGATGAAGTCCCGAACATTATGACGCTACACACGTGACTATACTCGTCAAATACAAACAAAAACTAAATCATAACAAGACTGAAAAACGTTGATAGTTGCTATCGTTAGGGTTATGGTGTTTAATGCTACCTTTGATAATATTTCATTATATCGTGGCGGTTTTAGTGAGGAAACCGGAGTATTCGGAGAACACCACAAATCACAAGTCACTGACAAACTCTATCACAAAGTTGTTTCATCTGGTGAATGGGATTCGAAATCACAACGTTAGTTGATAATTGGTAAATTTTATTATGATGCCAAAATGTCTATTTACAGTTTGCTAGAATGCACTCATATGTTGACAATGCACGTGCATTGTTCGCATGTTATGTGTACACTGTCGTATTAATTGGTACCAATTAGACGTTTATTTATTTTTTCAGCTGGAAGATAATATCTTGTATCAGTTGTTTAATAGTTGGATGGTTCACCCTGAAAAGACTTATAACAGGAGAGAAAAATTATTACTTTGAATTCAAATATCCAGCAAAAAATGTACCATCTATTCTTGACGAAATCGAAAGGACGGGGCGGACATCAGAGAAACCATTAAATAATGCGACAAAGTCATATTCAATTAAGCACGACCCTGCTCTTTTATTTTGTAAATCAGTACTATCTTGTGAGAATTTAGATATGATTTTCATTGTAAAATCCTTTTCTGGTAATTTCGGTCAGAGGATAGCTATACGTAATACATACGGAAATGTCAAAAGCATCCGAATGAAAACAATATTTGTTCTGGGATATACCAAGGAAATGCAAACACTGGTAGATTTTGAATCTGAAACTTACCAAGATATTCTCCAATTTAGCTTGATAGATAATTACACTAACCTTGTCTACAAGACTATATTTTCAATCGCATGGCTTAGTGATCGTAATATTAAAACTCAATTTGTGCATTTTGTAGACGATGATCGACTTGTTAACACAATAAATGTATATAATGTTGCGTTAGCCAATGTAGCTAATACTGATATGAAGATGATCGGCCATAAGTTATCATTTAGCGCGCCATTCAGACGACGTTCATGGAAATGGTATATATCTGTAGATGAGTATGAATATGATCTATGGCCGCCATATTTAATTGGAGGTACAATTCTTACAAACATGCTGGTTGTCAACATTTTATCTCGGTCTATTCCTTACATCAAGCTCGTTCATATTGAGGACACGTTTATCGGTATTGTAGCGAAATTAACACATATACAAGTGGAACATCACAGTGGTTTCTTGCCTCATTACAAAACAGGTCCAGAGTTGATTAATAAATTATCTAGCCCAGGTTATGAAGACTTTAATTCTATTATGAACGGATGGAGTTTTATTGATAAGTAATATTCAATTGGTGTTTTTTTCACTAACACGTCCGTCTGGTATGGGCAGCTTACATACCAGATTCCAGTATTATATTAAAGGGTGCGGAATCATAATATTTGAAAGTATAATTTTAAGTATTGGACTTCACCCAAATAATAATTCATGAGTTATGTTAGGTCCTGGGTTAATTACATGACTAATACTAATACTAATACAAGCATCTACAATATACGTCATATTAGGTCATTAATTAATTACATGAATATCTTACTAACATTATCATCAACTGACAATTTATGTAATGTTTGTAGAGTAGAAGAAGATTGTGGTCACTTTTTTATGTCATGTAAATATTTAGACAAGTTTTGGAATAAAATAAATGAAATGCTGAAAAACGTCAAATTTGAAAACAATATCAGACATCAACATTTAGTATTTGGCTACAAAATGTTCGACAAAGAATATTTTCATCTAACTTATTTTTTTAGCTATATTGGCATTTACAATTTACAAATCCTATGATGTATCCGAACAAAGAACAAAGAAAATTGATGTTTATCTGTTATTTAAAAGTTAATTTCAAAGAAAAATGAAGAAAAATAAATTACTAGGAATTAATTCATTGTGCAATCAAATATCAAACAATCCGTGATAATAATGTATGAAAAAAGATTATATTAGAATGAAATAGTTGTTTTATGTAATTATAGTTTTGAATATGGTCCTGGATAGTCAAAGCATAAATTTCACAGGGATACTTCAGAGAAACTTGGACTCTGAAGTAAAAATGTAACAAGATATAAACTGAATAAAATCTGTGATATTGGTGTTAAACAATGATCATCTAAAATAGACGTCATGTTAGGTTCTGGGTTTTATTACATGGCTATCTTACTAACATTATCACCTACCATATACGTCATATTAGGTCCTGACTTAATTACATGACTGTCTTACTTACATTATCTTCTACTATAGACGTCATTTTACGCCTGAGTTAATTACATGATTATCTTACTAACATTATCATCTACAATAGACGTCATGTTAGGTCCTGTGTTAATTACATGACTTTCTGACTAACATTATCATCTACCATATACGTCATATTAGGTCCTTACTTAATTACATTACTATTTTGCTAACATTATCATCTACTATAAAGGTCAAAATGGGTCCTGAGTTAATTTCCAGTTTCCCGGTTGTTGACTGATTTTGTCTGTTTATTGATTGATGAGTTTTAAATTTCCCTTTGGAAGATTGCTCTGTGTTCGGTAATTTTGCTATTACCCTTATTAATTACATGTCTATCTTACTAATATTATCATTTACTATTGACGTCATATTATATCCTGAGCTAAGTACATGACTAACGTACTAATATTATCATCTACTAAGACGTCATGTTACGTCCTGAGTTAATTACATGATTATCGTACTAACATTATCATCTATAATAGACGTCATGCTAGGTCATGAGTTAATTACATGAGTATCCTACTAACATTATCATCTACTATATACGCTATATTAGGTCCTGAGTTAAGTACATGACTATCTTACTTACATTATCATCTACTATGGACATCATGTTACGGCATGACTTAAATACATGACTATCTTACTAAAATTATCATCTACTACAGTCGTCATATTATAGTCCTGCAACCGGCTACTGAACAGTCGCTTATTTCACTAGTTTAAAGTGCTGAAATAAGACACAGCTGCAATATCTCTTAAATTTTAGATAACTATGTCTTCTTTCCATTTCAAGTTGTCGTCAATGATTTTTTCGGTAACTTTGCGCAATATCGATATGTTAACTGAGCCACCCCAAAAACACGTATTTCACTAGTAAATTTGAAAATGAAATCGTTGCATCATTGTATCATATATAAATAAAATAAAGATTATCTTGCATGAGAAAAAAAGTAAAATGAATATGAATGTATTGGTTTTGCAAAAACGCATATCATTATCGAATGATAAACTTCAAAACATTGATCAAATTTACTGTCAGTTTATCGGCGTTTTTCTCTTAACGGACGAACAAAAATATACCCGATACACTGATTTGCATTTAAAATGCAAGAATATTGTGTTAGCGAATTCCCTGCCAAATTTTAAGGTAAAACATTAAGTAGCTTTGTTTAAAATCAACAAAGAAATATAATTGTTTACCACTTTGTAATTACGGAAAAATAGCCTTCCGTCAATCGAGTCTATAAATTATTCAATTAGTTCAATAACTAGGACAATTTGTTCACTTATGCACTTGCTTTATCGTTGAAATTAGACACACAATTGTAGTTTCACTTTCGTATTTCAATGGTTTTAAATGTATTGTATCTTAGGCCAATTTACCTTTCTTCCGGTTAACGCCATGTTTGGATAGAAGTGTGAAAAATCTCTCTTGAAAAATCATTCAATCTGCGCTATAGAGTCATGGACAAATTTGTCGGATGTGCGAAAGAGGGACCAACATCATTCTTTTAAGTGGAGAAGCATATTACAAGGTGACTTTCATTTACTTTTGATGAAAATATTCTTATTTAAAGTGAACCATTGTTTGTTTATTTTCCCGCGGCACGAACAGCACCCTTTGCCCATTGTCCATTGTTGAATGCGAACTTGATTTAGCTGAAAATGTCTGAACTACAAAAATATGAGTGTAAAGATTTTAACGACATTGCTAAGTGTTTTGAAAAATTACATTTACACATGAACACAGAGGTTGAGATGCTAAAAGTTAAACAGGAGAAAACGGAGAAACGAATGGACGTAATTGACAATCAGATCGAGTTTATGAACGGGGAATTGCAAGATATACATGGCAAGCACATTCCTGGGTTGGATCAAAAATTAGAAAAAGAGTCGAATGAACGCCTAAAACTAGAACTTTGGGGCAGAATGCGGAATCTTATCATCCGTGGCATGTCGGGACAAGATGGTGAACATCCTTAAACCACCCAAACCGTAGTCCGATAATTCTTAAATACCAAACTTGGATTTGACACTGAACATGAAAAGAATATGCTGTTCACAGCAGTCCACATGTTACCATCGGGGCCGACAGACAAACGAAATGTGATCCTGTGATTGTCAAATCTAATAGATCGGGACGAGATCCTAATGACAGCAACAAAACTCCCACCGGGGAGCGGATTCAGCGTCGTGCCGGATCTTCCTCCGATTCTTGCATCCCGCCGAGGAGAATTACTAAGAGAAAGGAGTGCGATGTCCGTGGAAGAGCGTAGAAAGTATAAACTCGTTTATTTGAAAGAATCACCTTTTCTGCAACTAGTGAGAAAGAAGTCAACTCGCTGAATTAAATACACATCTTGACTTATTGTAAATAAAAATTAACACATTTGACATTTAATATTTGTCTTCCTATTTGTTTATTTAGTTTTCAGTTTGTTCTTTGTGCTTTATAATATTGTTTTAGCAATAATAATGTGAGATACCCATCCCCCTTTTTCTGAGTCAGCTGATGTATGTTTACGTTGTAGATGTGGGCGGAGTGTCTCGCATATTTTAGGCGGGGCTATAATGTGTATTCCAGGTGATCGGGGAACTCCTCTGGACTCACGGTTGTTTTGTCGCTGTACAAAGATGGCTGCCCCCAGTACTAGCATGTTACTGTGCATTATATTTTGTTGGTAGGTTATCCCAGTTGAAAAGATATTCACTCTATATAAAGATAAATCAATGAGAACGTGGGAAACCCAAATGTCTTTATGCAGGCGCTGATAAGTAAGAATAAAGCCATTGCGTTCTGCGTGTTCAAAAAATAAATAAAACAAAAACATAATCACTCATTTAAAAACAGTTACGTTGAAAATACAGGAGTAAGCTTTCACATAGTCCCACAATTGACCAAGCTACAAGATGCTTAACTACCAGATATCTACATAGTGAAACAGAGTATAGGTTTAGTAACGAAACTACTTCAGTTTTACTGAAGAATGTACATGTCATGTGGCCATGTGTAACTGATATGAAAACTAGGCATGAAATATTTATTTTAATCAAATTGATGTTATAGGTTGAGTAGCTGCAGCACATACCCGAGGTCACTGATGCTGCAGCTTCTCAACCTTTTAGCATTGTTGATTTTGTGATATTCATGTTTTTTCCTCCATTCATCCATGCATGTACATAAATTTGATAAAAACTGAAGGGAGAGGGATCTTACATTGTTAATAATTTAACAATTAACATGTTTGGAGTCTATAATAATGGAAATAGTCTGTTAAAGCAAGTGAAACAAAATTTACACTTAGGATTCTTGCAGTATAAATATTATATATAATTTGGGAGAAACTCTAGAGTGGTTTTTCACATGTTTTATTTTCTAGAAAAATGTTTCAGAAAGGAAGTGAGTTCACAAGGAGGGGAGTTGGTGGGTTGGGGGTTGATATAAAATTGAAATTAACTTTTACTGTCTACATACATGTACCATACTATACAAATTCAAACATGTTAGTCAAAATATTTATGTTGTTGTGTAGTTGTTTCTGTTATCTTTGCAGTACAAATTACTCTGTGCAATCATTTTATTATTATTATTTTATATAGGTCAAACATAGTTGGTCAAAATAAAAAGTATATTAGTGTATTAAGAGATGGCTGCTATATCTGTTGGTTGTCGTAATTGCAGGGGTCTGTCAGAGGAAGTTAAACGAAGAGATTATTTTAATCGGTATCGGTATCGTAAAAAGTACGATATTATTATATTGACATACACTCATTTGTTCAGTTGCTAAGGAAAACCAATGGCACCA
>MJUT01030172.1:101955-120951 GCA_002080005.1 Gigantidas platifrons
AGAAGTGTATTAATGACACAGTAAATCAGTACTCCCTGCCTGGAACTGAAGACCTGGAAATGTCTGTCGATCCACATATATTCTGGGAAATGTTAAAATGTATGATAAGGGGTAAAACTATATCATATGCAAGTTATATAAAAAAGAAAAATCATAAAGTTGAATCTGAATTAGAAGAAAAGATACAAAATTTACAATCGCACCCTGATAAAGTACCAGCTGATAAGATTAGACATGAAATACAAGAACTAGAGGAACATTTAGTAATATGTAGAGAGAAAAAGATGAATGGAATTATGGCAAGAGCAAAAGCAAGATGGGAAGCAGAAGGGGAAAAATGTACTAATTATTTCTGTAATTTGGAAAAAAAGACAGTATAATGAAAACATAATTCCTAAATTCATTGATAACAATGGTGATGAAGTAGTCGACCAATTTAAAATTTTAAATGAACAAAAAGTATTTTATGAGAAACTATATTCTTCCTCTAATCCAGTGATAAATATGGAAGATGAAGATTTTTTTTTATATAAATAATCCATATATTAATAAACTATCGGAGGATCAACAGTTACAGGCAGAGGGTAAACTTAATAAAATAGAATGTTTAAATGCACTTAAAACATGAAAACTTGAAAATCTCCAGGTTTAGATGGATATACTTCAGAATTTTATAAATTCTTTTGGAATGACCTCAGTGAATATCTTATAAAGTCTCGAAAAGGGATATCTTTCTGTCAGTCAAAGACAAGGCTTAATCACATGCATTCCAAAAGAAGGGAAATCTAAATTTCTCTTGGAAAATTGGACACCAATTACATTATTAAATGTAGACATTAAAATTGCATCTGCAGCTTTGGCTAATAGAATAAAACCATTCCTTAAACATATTGTAAGTGAAACCCAACAAGGATTCATAAAAGGTAGATACATTGCAGAATGTACTCGATTAATATACGATTTAATAGAGAAAGTAGAAGAAGAAGATATCCCAGGCCTATTACTTATGCTAGACTTTGAGAAAGCGTTTGATACTCTTTAATGGTCTTTCATCAATAGGGCACTTAATGTTCTGGGTTTTGGTCCAGGTTTTTTTAATGCAATATATTATCAGACAGAAAGTTGTATAATAAACAATGGGCACTGCTCAAATTTGTTCAACATAAGACGAGGATTTCGACAACGGATCCGTTATCCCCTTATCTTTTTATTCCTGCATTAGAATTGATGAGTGCAACAATTAAAAATGATCCCAATATTAATGGAATGAAAATAAACAACTCTGAGTATCTACTGAGTCAATACGCAGATGATTCATCTCTCATTCTAGAGGATGATGAAGACTCTTTAAGAAGGTCACTATATATTTTAGAAAAGTTTTCAGAATGTGCTGGTTTGAGGGCAAACTTAGATAAGACAGAAGCAATATGGATTGGCTCAAACAAATATTTAAAAGATAAATTTGTACCGGAAATAAACCCCAATTGGAATCAGACAGGGAAATTTAAATTATTGGGAATAAGGTTTGATTTATTTAATGATGATAAAACGCTCATAAATTTTGTAGAAAAAGTAGCAAAAATTAAATCGTTATTGAATTCATGAATCTATAGGGATTTGACAGTTATGGGGAAACTAACTGTTATTAAATCCCTGGCTCTTCCCATACTTATCCAGTCAATCACTGTATTACCAAATCCACCAATTAAAATAATATCAGAACTTCAAAATACCTTTTTTAACTTTTTATGATCTGGGAAACGAGACAAAATTAAACGAAAAGTGATAATTAGCCCATATGAAAATGGTGGTTTGAAAATGCCACACATAGAATCCTTTTGCTTTGCCCTAAAGATGACATGGATAAAAAAAATTTTGGATCCCCTTATTATATCACCATGGAAAACACTCTTTATTGATCAGTACAATAAATTTGGAGCAGATAAAATTTGGATGATGAGTTCAGAAGGTATTAAAAACCTTTCATCAAATTTCAATTGTTTTTGGAAAGACATTTTTGACAACTGGAATATCCTTTGTAATGATACTACTGATACACCAGACGGTATTTTGAGTCAGTCATTATGGTTAAGCAAAAACTTAAAAGTTAATAGTCAAACTTTATTTGATGAAAAATGGTGCCAAGCTGGAATATTTTTTATCAATGGCTTACTTAATGAGAATGGTGAATTTTTATCCTTACAAGAGATACATGATACTTATAATCTGAGTGTTAATTTCCTAGAGCTTTATACTATACGTCATATGATACCAAGGTCTTGGAAAAATCCTATTGCTAATACACAACAAATCATGCACATTACAAATCATAACTATGATTTTGTTAACAAAAATAAAAAATCTTGTCAGTTTTTCTATTAAAAAAATATTTGTCAATGTATTCGGAACACCCCAAAAAAACAACAACTTAAATGGAATGACGATATGAATATGGAAATTGACAATTGGGATATGCTTTACCAAATACCATTTCAATGTACTAAGAGTAATAAATTCATTGTATTCTAGTATAAAATTGCACATAGAATATTGTGCACAAACTCCTTTTTATATAAATGTAAACTGAAGGAAACTCATTTGTGTAGTTTCTGTAATTAGACAAAGGAAACCATTTGCCATCTCTTCTGGTACTGCTCAGTTGTTAAAACTGTTTGGTTAGATATAGCGGAGCTGTTCCAGAATAGATGTGACATTTTCATCCCCTTGACTGCTAAGGATATAATACTGGGTTCCACAACAAGTGGTATTCCAATCAATTTATTCACCATTCTCATTAAATATTATATTTATTCATGTCGATTTAATTTTCAGTTGCCAAGCAAAACTGGAGCAATCAAAATGTTAAAAAATTGGTGATAAAGTAGAGCAGAAGTGGCATGCCATTAATAATGTGCTTATATAAGAAGGGGAGACAATTGTTTTTTTTTTTTTTATTTATTTATTTATTATTATTTTTTTTGTATTATTATTAAACAGGGAGGCACACCCTATATGGACAGGACTGTTTGTGCTTATCCTTGTTATATGTGTAGTATATATAATTATCTGTATTACTAGTTGTCTCTTTATATAATATGGTTTTCTATAATTCTTAAAGCATGATTTAAATATGACCAACCTATTTATTTACCAAGTCATTACTTATTTATCTAAACTCTACAGATATATTAAATATGTTTTCTTCTAATATGTAAATGCTTAGATATGAATAGAAACTTCCTCAACATAATCCACTGTGACTATTTTCAGATGTAGATAGTATGAAGTTTTTGCAAAAATAAAAAAAATATAAAAACAAAATTACCTTTCTTGTTATTTTTGTAAATATTTATTTTAGAGTTTGTGTATTAGCGTTTTAAATACACAAAACAAACACTTGGGAATCGAATTTATTCCGGTTGCGGTTGTTTCATTAATTGTCGTAGTGCGTAAATAAGTTGTAAATAGTATTTTGACATGATATAAATAATGATTTTTTTTTCTTTTGTTTGGGGATGTTGATTTCTATTGTTTGACATTTTGTTCAATCTTCAGTCAGATGTAAATAGTCGTATACGTCTTTGTTGTTCTGTTTTTTATCAACCCATTGTGTTGAAAATGGCTAGTTTTGGCAGCCCTTTAAAGCTTGAGCCGTCGAGTCCTAAACTACGAAGACCAGCAATTATGTGGGACAAATGTATTTGTTGCCAGCGTCCGAGCCTTGAAAAGCTGATTTGCATGAGGATTATATGTTTGAACAGCTTCATTGAAGCTATCAATGTACGACAAGACAATATATTTGATATAATAACTGGAGAAGTATCGTCCGTCGATGGCGTACTGTCCCCAAATGTAAAAGAGATTTACCACCGATCATGCTACAAAACATATACTATCAAACACAGCTGTAGACCATTCACACAGCTTGAAGGGAATGAGGATACTGGATTAATTCCTGATTTAACTGTCATTCAGACCCGATCGGTGGTTCAACACGGTTCCATTGATAGCAATGTATGCTTCATATGCAAGAAAACAGTTTATATGGTTAACTATTCTCGGTATTTACCCGTTTATATATTGGATATGCTTGATTTGCACCAGGATGTGAAATCAGCTTTTGAATCTGCACAATTTGCAATACGCCAAAAGCCAGGAAAATTTAACGGTGTTTGGTCTGACATGGCCACTGATTCAAAGGGTCGCGGATGAATAGTTGGTATATCAAGACAAATGTCTGCTCTTATTCTGTGGAATCTATGTCGGCATGTTCTGGCAGACTTTAGTGCTGAGATGAGGACAATATCAGGTTTAACCAGCACCGAAGAAATTGTTCATGAGGAAACAAAACCAACAGCCTTGCGCAGGGATGAAGTCCATGTTCAGCTGAGCATGAATCGTGTCAACGATCGTATGACAAATCCGTTTGATGCTTCATCTCACCCTAAGGCACTGATTAATATTTGAACAGTTATGCATGCAACTAGAGAAATCCAAGAATCACTTACAGGCGCTGTTGGTGAAGGAATGAAAATGCTCCAATCGTTTGTAAATGGGACACTGACAGAAGGTAACAACGTTGATTTTTACGGTCCAATTACACGATCCAAACTGAAACTTTCGGAGATCTGACAAAAAAAAAAATGAAATGTAGATCGGAAGAAGTTTTGCATGTTTATATTAACCCCGAATTAGTATGTCGCCGTGCGTTGGTACTTGCTACGTGCCGTGATGACATAACAGTAGAAAAAGTCCTTTCGTTTCCAACACGCCGGGTATTCGGATGCTTGAAACCGGGTCGAACACTAGAACCGGGTCAGACAAGTGACAACAACGTTTTCGGGTGAGTATGCTATTTTTATCCTCAGCGACAGTCAGCGATATTATCATCAGAAATAAATTGACACATCGTCTTTGCCATTAACGTACTAGATCTATGGCAAGTTTTGAGTATTATAAGTTGATAATAAATCGACAAGAACGTTTTAATATCGGAAGATTCCGAAGAAATATGTGAATCTTGAACTTTTGTCGGTTATATCTACTCATGGAGAGCGAGTTCCATGATTGTTTTGGTCGATATACCTCCCATAATCTATACTAGACTATTCATTAAAAAATAGGCTTTTGATTTGCGGTTTTTAGCGCAACTTCTATCTTTCTATAACAACGGGTGCATGAACTCGAACACAAAGGACCGCGGGTAACCTTAAGTGAAATATATTAAGAACGCGGGTGACGGACACTAAGAACAAATCGCATGCAAGGGCAGGCCGGTGGTTTAAGCCGTGGATGGCCAACATAGGATTATAATCCGGCGGTTGTGAGGAGAGACTGGTAAATTTAAGTCGTTCCCATATGAAATTTATTTAAAAAGATACCTGTTTTAAGGATGTTTGGATATAGGAAAATATCCAAATTTTTTGAGATTGCTTGAATTTATCGCCGTTTTACCACGGGTCAGTAACCTTATTTAAAATATTTAAAATATAGTCGTAAAGTGACTAACCGTGGTAAAACGGATGTTCTCTCAAAGCCTTTAAAACGTCGTATTAGAATGAGGTATACATGCATGAGACAAAATTCAAGGGGACATGAGAATCATTAATAATTAACTGTTAAACATATGGGGTTTAATCCTCCAACTTGAGTACAATACGCTCGTTCCAAGGGAATTACTCTACACTTGTATATTCTTTTATGCCCAAAACCAACGACTTAAAAAATAACAAAGCAGTACTATCATTAACAAAATCAAAGTAAATTTTGTTATACACTATTTACTCCACACCACCGCTTGTGATAGTGCAATATTATAACCTATCTTTTCCCTTTTTGAAACAGAAATGTCAGAGGAACCCATCGATGATATAGAAGTATTATTAGTAGAATTGGAGGAGGCGGAGCCAGTTGACGGGTCCTTTTTGGACGTATCTCTTGTAGAAGAGGTGAACTCAAATTCACAAGAGAACTACTGCTGCGGTGTTTGTAATAAGGTTTTCAGACGCAAATCCCATTTAGTACTGCACAGTTCACCTTAGATTTCAACGGATCAAACAACTCTCTTTCCGATTTTGCTTCTTTCTTTTGGATTCCGTTTCAAGTATGTAAGTTAAGCCATCATTAACGGAAATGCATTTACCATATTTGATTAAATTAGATGGTACTATTCCTTCGTGTATTTTTGTTTGATATCTTTGTATTCTTGTGTTTTCGTCTAATACCAGTTGGCGATATTTTAATGCTTCTTCTCCGTGTGACAGTTTACAATGTTCAATAATACTCTGCAATGAACTTTCTTTTATTCCACAATAATAATACTTGTACATGTTTTCTCCGTACTTAAACTTGTTGATAGGTGAGAAGCGGCATTCCTGAGAAAAATATATTTGGATAGCTAGTCCAACTTTGTTTTATGAGTTGTGTCATTTATATATATATATAGAGTTTATTTTCGGTAAGATTTATTACGTTGTTAGTCTATTCAGCCTGCTACATTGCTTTTTTAAACAAAGCTACAATTTCAATGTTATAATTAGTGAATTTAATATGCGTTCTTAGTATCCACAGACACACAAGATCCCGCGTTCCATTGTATCATAACCCGCGGTCCTTTGTGTTCGATTTCATGCACCCGTTGTTATAAAAAAGATAGATGTTGCGCTAGAAACCGCTGGTCGAAGGCCTATTTTTTAATGAATATTCTAGTACAGATTATGGGAGGTATATCGACCAAAACTGTGTTGTGTATCAGTAAGTATTGATGGATATTATTGGTGGAATTGTTGACCATTACTGTTTTAACTTTCTTTTCATAACCCTTTACAGTGTACTTCTTTCCTTTATGACCATTATCCAAATGCCACCTTTAAACTATCACTTATTGATTGTAAACTTACTTCTCATCATGAAAATGTAAAACAAATGTAAATAGTTGAAGCACTGCTTACTTGACATTACAAAAATAATCAAGCTGCTATTTAACCAAGTTTGTTAAGAATTGGTCGCCATTTTTGTTCGATTCATGAAGAAATAACCTCAATCATGTTGTACACACCGCGCATTAATGATTACGCAAGGGTGTGTAAAACCTGATTGGGGTTATTTCGAATGAAGTAAACACATAATTTCGATCAGTCCTTATAAATTAATTCTTGTTATGATATTGAAAAATATATTTATTTATGGAAAATAATCGGAAATATATTAATATAACCCCAAAGGTACCACATTTAAAGAAAATTGCCTGATGACAACGGCACACAACGCCTTGAAACTGCAGTATATTTTCAGATTCAGTACATACATGTGTGAAAATAATCTTAACTTTTTCATACCAATCAAAACCCATATACAATGGCATGTGGCTATAAAATTAATGTATTTGGATATGGTCCAACTTTTCACATTCGCAAGGTATGCATATTCATATGGATTCCAGTGATACATTGCAAAATTCTTTCAGCAAACCAATTATTTTCATTGATATGAAAAGAAACTTTATAAACAGTGATAATAATAAATTCCAACAATATCAATAAAACGATTACCTTTCATCTTAACTGAACTTGTGCCGTCGTGATCGTATGGTACATATTTTTTTGCAGTTGAATTTACAACCACCTGTGCAATCGTTGCCTATCACCACTTAAGTTGTGAATTTGAATCCCATCCATGACGAAGCGTACTAGATAAAACATTATATGATACAGTTTTTCAATGACAGGTCTGTCGTTTCCTCTGGGTACTCCAATATCCGCCAAAAAAAGTACTATTTTTGAAAGTGGTGTTAAACACCTAACCTCCAATGACCAAATATTAGATCAAAACTGTGTGTATATAGTAATATATTAAAAAATGGTGGCATATCTTACAAGTACCAATAATTGTGGAAACTGTTATGCACATGTCTTTAACCAATGTACTGAAAAAGAAACAACTTCACTTTCATTTTTTTACTAGCAATAAAATAAAATTATCTCCTGATCTCAAAATTATGTTTCAGTGTTTACTGCATCTTAATCATGTACATGTTGGTATGGCTGAATCCTGATATCTAGTCTGAACTGAAAACTACAGTTATTCAAGTGTTTCTGAATCATTAAATAAATATTCAATCACTTAATTCTCCACTTCTTTCTGTCTTTGATCACTTAATATTGAATCCAAAATATCCATAATGTAAGGTATAGGTCAATGAATTAAGATAGAAAAAAAAACATAATTTATTTGTATTGTGAAAACTTGATATATCATATATATTGTTTTAACTAAAGAATCACCAAACACATGTTGTTTACAATCTCGGACATCTTGTTTGCGTCAATGAAGTGGAAGGAAACAAACATTTTCATTCCTTTTTATAGACTATTCCAATAAGTTTAAATTTAGTATCATAGAAATTAACCATTTAAATTTTAACCTTCCATGTTCAGTTATATTGTTGAGTGGTTATATTGCATACTTGCGCATGTCGTCTGCAAAATCAATGCACATAGTAGTGGTGTCCGTTCATATATTTAAACATGATTTTTAACATATTATGTCGTTAATAGCTCTATTTTTTACTATTTAAGTAAAAGGACAAGTAAAGGACAAGTCAATGTCATCTTATTTGTATGTTTTCCAGTTTATTATTTATTATAGTTCCGGTAATCTATAAAGGACAAATATTCATTGGGTGTAGATATCACGTGACACTTTAGATTTCCTATATATACGCGAGCGCAATCAGTAATGGCAAATTGTCCAAAGTTCTGTTGGCGGCAATAGTCAAACTGGACATAATGAGAATAAGTAAAACTGATTAGGTGAGGTTTGCATATTTAAGTAGCATGGACAATTAAGTCGCTAAATCGTTTTGTAAAGTAAGCTATCTCCCACCAGATCGGACACCACAAAATAAGTTAGTTATATTCATTACTTTCTAATGCTCTTTATTGCTGCTGACAGAAAACTTAGAATTACATGAATGTACATAGTATGAAAGAACTGCATAATAAATATGTTATAATGACAAATTATCATTATCTTAACCATGGAATCATAATAAAAACGGACACAACAATTACACTGATACAATTTGTCAGTTACAAATGGGAATCGATCATTAAAACTATGGAAAGCGAGTTGTGTCAAATATCAGGAACAGAACAACAAAATATAAATACCATTAAACCATATAAAATAACCAAAAGAGGCGGAGTCAAATCTGGTAAACAGTATCTGAGAAAATTTATAAGGACCGACTAAAATGTAATAGAAATAACGAACAAAACAATCAAAGCAAACTCACAATAACGACTACAAGATTGGTTCAAAGTAAAACGTATGTAAACTACCGAGCATAGGACAGGGTGCTGATAGGTGGCTTACAAAATGGTGTCGCGAAGTGGGATACTAAGATTCTAATTAGTATCAAGGATGCGAATCACGGATTAACATACCTGTCAATGAAAATAGTGGTATATGCCCGACGTAGGGAATTTACTGTACACAATTTAGGAATAATAAATCTAAAATAAAAGTTGTATCTATTAGTATGGCTGATGCTGGTTTACCCTCCCCAGACCCAGGAATTGAATTTCGCAGGGAAATTGAATTGGATGAAAGAAGACAAGGGAACCAGGGTCATTTTGACTCACACATGGAATCACTCGAAGAGGGATATGATGATGATGTCATTCATGGCCAAATAAGACGGGATATAGACCCCAGACATGAATACAATAGAAATGACAGAGACAATACATAATACCAACTCTTGCAGAAATCCCAATTAAGTTTAAGACCTGCACCTTATATTGGGAATGACTGCTGGGAGGAATATGTGTCCCATGTTGAGGACTGTGTTGAATTGGTACAATGGGAAAACCACACAAAGCTTTCACACGAGCCATAGCAACCTGTTATGTAAACATTTCACATCATATGTCCGTCAATAGGGACCAAGGTGCCGTTGTTTTCGTGATCGTTTGGTATATGGATTTCCAACTACAAGTACAATCAGTGCTTATCACCACTAACGCTATGAGTTCGAATCCTGCTCATGGCAAGGTGTACTCGATATAACTTTATTTGATACATATTTTCAGTGACTTGCCACAGGGCGATGGTTTTCTCCGGGTACTCAGGTTTCTCCGAACAATAAAACTGACGGACATGATAAAACTGAAATACTATTGAAAAAAGGTTGAAGATAACAATGGAGTCATCAGCAGTCAAAAACCAAAGCAGGATAGACAATGCAAAAAGTGTCTTTAAAAACCTTAACTCATTCATTTAAGCGAAACAGCGAAATAATCGACATTATATAAGCAAAACATGGTCATCGTTTTAATTTCTTTTCTTACAAAGACATACTGTGTTGACCGTAAGGGAATATCTGCTACAAATGACTACGAATGTTTCCCGGTTGTCATAAGCAATACCCTGCCCAGTTTTTATTCGTGACTTATCACACAAGCGATATAAACAAGGCCAGAGAAGGCTAGTTTTCCTAGCGAGTGCACATTGACTTTATATCTACCTATATCCTAGGTATGTTTTTATCCTATAATGTATAAAACAGCTGATAATGGTCTGAAGAGTGCAGAAAAGCGTCGTTCTAATCGGTAGATCTTGGGAGATTTTTGGCGTTTTACGCCACTTTGAGCTATATTTCAGCTAAATCATGGCGACCAGTCTATGTGGTGGAAGAAGCCGGAATACCCGGAAAGAATCACACACCACGGGCAAGCAACTGGTAAATGTTATTACTTGCGGCTGCGAGTCGATTGCCCCCTTTTAATAATTTACAAAGCCGAGCACGAATCCAACTAACTAACTCATTGAACCTTCCATTCAAATCGGGATAAATAGTGTCTTCTATGAGGTCTGCGTCTACGTTGGTGCTGTTTGTATTACAGTCGATTTACATGAATCAGATAAAAGAAATGCTTTACTAGGACCATTACTAATTAACACCGAATTGTACTTAATAAGTACTCAAGATCACGTAATTGAAGGATAATTTAAACAATACATGTCGTAATAAGATTGATAACCGGAGAAATGTGCAATGACTTGAAATACAACCGTACTAGTGTAAATAACTATTGAACTCTGAATATATGCCTATGTTAAGAGTTTTGATAGAATGAATGATTAAAACATACATGTTAAATAACTCTGACATTGTTGTTATTTGTTTTTTTCAACATTATGCATGTTGAAACAGTTAGAGTTGTATATGATAAAATACATTTATTTACACTAATGGAGATTAAGAAAAAACTTGTGTCTTGAGTACCCAAGGTTGCCAGTTTCTCATTCTTGATTGCCCTTTCGATTTTCTCTAACGTTTATTCACTTTTAATAATTATGCTATGTTGAAGTTTGTATGGAATACATGATTTGTGATACACTGATAGCTCTATTGATTTTTGACTTTCTCAACATAATAAGAAAGCTAAGACATATATTTTATTGTGATGTTCGTGTTATCTTATTTCACGATTTATCACACGAGCGATAGAAACAGGGAAAAAGAAGTCTGACTTCGCTGGCGAGTGAAAATTGGATTTATATATACCGATATTGTTTTTATCCTGTAATGTCTAAAACAATTGATAATTGTCTGAAAAGAGCAGAAAAAAACGTCGTACTAATCGGTTGATTTTTGATGATTTCTGGTGTTTAACGCCACTTTCAACAATATTTCAGCTAAATCATGGCGACCAGTCTTAGTGGTGGAAAGAGCCAAATTACCCGGAGAGAACATCGACCATGGACAAGCAACTGGTAAATTTTATCAATTTGCGGATGCGAGTCGAGTGCACACTTTTTGTAATTTGCAAAGCAGCACCCGAACCCATGCCGTATTAGTGATAGGCTGGTATGAGTTGTAAGATAATCCAACTACCTAGATCATTGAGCCACCCATTCTAATAGGGATCAATGGTGTCCTCTATGAGGTTCGTGTCTGTGCTGGTACTGCTTGTATTACAGCCAATCTACATGAATCAGATAAAATAAATGCTTTAATAGGACCATTACATTTGTACTACTTAACACCTAATTGTACTTAATTAGTACTCAAGATCACGTAATTGAAGGATAATTTAAACAATAAATGTCGTAATAAAGATTGACTACTGGAGAAATGTCCAATGACTTAAAATACATCCGTATTGGTGTAAATAACTAATGAACTCTGAACATGTGTCTATGGTAAAAGTATCGATAGAATAAATGATTGAAACATATATGATCAGTTACTTTGACATTGTTGTTATTTGTTGTTTGAACATCATGCATGTGTAAATAGACAGAGATAAAATACATTTATTTACACTAATGTAGATTAAGAAAAGACTTGTGTCTTGAGTACCCAATGTTGCCAGTTTTTCATTCTTGATTGCCCTTTCGATGTTCTCTAACTTTTATTAACTTTTAATAATTGCATTTTTTCGATGAAATGAATAACCTATTTGCATTCCAAACTAAATATGCTAAGAAAAGTTCAAGCTAAAAATTATTGACGCGAAACGGTATGCATTAATTTCAAACGACCATTTATCCTCCGATCATTAATTTAAAAGCAAAGCAAACCTGGTTTTTATCGAAATTAAAATTATTCATTATAGGAAATCCATTAAAAATGATTAAAGTATTCTGAAATGAAATGCCAAATTCACAACATTTTCCAGAAGTATAAAACAAAATAAAATTAATTCGATTAATGGCTGTTTGTATAGAACACATAATTTGTGATACACTGATAGCTCTGTTGGTTTTTGACTTTCTCAACGTAATTAGAAAGCTAATGCATATATGTTATTGTGATGTTCGTGTTTTATTATGACATGTATTCCTTCACACGAGCCATAACACCATGTTAGGTAAACATTTCACATCATATGTCGGACAATAGAGTCCAAAAGGTCGTTGTTGTAGTGATCGTTTGTTAGTTGGATTTCCAACTATAAGGACAATCAGTGCCTATCACCATTTACGCTATGAGTTCGAATCTTGCTCATGGCAAGGTATGCTATATACAACTTTATATGATACATCTTTCAGTGACTTGCGACAGGAAGATGGTTTTCTCCGAGTACTCTGGTTTCTTCAAACAATAAAACTGACCGACATGATAGAACTGAAATACTGTTGAAAGAAAAAGTTGAAGATACCAATGGTGTCATCAGAAGTCGTAAATCAAAGCAGAATAGACAATGCAAAAAATGTCGCTAAAGACCTTAACTCATTCACCCAAACGAAACAGCGGAATAATCGACATTATTTTAGTCAAATATAGTCACCGTCTTAATTTTCTTTATTACAAATAAATATTTTGGTAACCGTTAGGGAATATCTGTTACAAATGACTACGAATGTGTCCCGCATGTCATAAGCAATATCCGCCCAATTCTGTATTCACGATTTACCACACAAACCCTATAAACATGGAGATAGAAGACTAGCCTTGCCAGCGAGTGCATATTGACTTTACATCTATCTACAACATTGGTATAGTGTTTTTATACTGTCTAAAACATCTGAAAATGGTATGAAAAGAGCAGAATAAAAGGTCATTCTAATCTGTTGATATTTGGAGATCGTTTGTGTTTAATGCCACTTTCAGCAATATTTCATCTAAATCATGGCCACCAGTCTAGTTGGTGGCAGAAGCCGGATTATTGGACGAGAACCTCCGACCATGAGCAAGCAACTGGTAAATTTTATCATTTTGCGGCCGCGAGTCGAGTGCACACTTTTTGTAATTTGCAAAGCAGCACCCGAACCCATGCCGTATTAGTGATAGGCTGGTATGAGTTATTAGGTAATCCAACTAACTAGATCATTGAGCCCCCCATTCTAATCGGAATCAATGGTGTCCTCTATGATGTGCGTGTCTACGCTGGTGCTGCTTGTATTACAGCCGATCTACACGAATCAGATAAAAGAAATGCTTTACTATGACCATTGCTACTAGCCCTGTATGGGTCCGGGCTACTACGAATAGGCCCACAGCGCCCTCTTGCATGTTGTAGAAGTCAGACTAAATGAGGCGACACGTTTGCCGTGTGTTGCGATCCGTAATGGTGGGGGACGGGAACCTGGTGGTTGAAACACACCTCTTTCGCCCTTACTTCACATAGACGGGAGGTCGAATGGACCCGATTCGATCAATCGACTGGTCACGTCAAGCCCTTTAACTGATCCTATAAACACTGTTTATACGTTTTAATTATTATAACCTGATGAATGATCTTTTCTAAATAGCTAAGAGATGGGATTGTTGCAGAAGGCTGTGCCTAATGGGTCAATCAAGTACTAGTGGTTGATATTTCGAACGGTTGATTCATTGGGGAACCAGCCCTAATACGAAGCTTTCGTTCATATAGACATTATACTGTTCGAGTATAACATACTTGGAATTCCTGGTACTTTCCGATGGAGATCATTGGAATTAAAGTATCGCCCGTGTTGGTACTCCATGGTGGGTGGGGACAAGGATGGTGAACCTTAATACAGCAACATGGATGCCCCATTGTGTTCAAAACAGACTCCAAATTTACCAAGTCCTAAAAAGAGGAAATATGAAAATAGACTTGAAGAAGAGATTGAAGTTTCTGACAACTGATCCCGTTTTAAAAAGTAGTGAAGGTGGTATACCACTCACTAAATTATCACATTTTGTTATTGATAAATGCATCAAGAGATGTGCAGGAGAAGATAAAATAGTCACCAAACTGAAATCTGGCGGTTTGATGATCGAATGCCACCGAAAGCAACAATCATCAAACCCGAAATCGATCAAAAAGATTCATAATATTGCTGTATCTTCGACTCCTCATATAACTCGAAACACCAGTCGATACAGAGACGAAGATTTGGACGATCTCACTGATGATGAAATCTGCGCAGACCTAGCACCTCAGGGTATTACTCATGTAAAATGGTTACTATCGAAAAGAAATGGTCAGCAAAGAAAACTTAAAGACTGCCTTATTACATTTAATTTTCCCACAATCCTATCATCAATCCGCATGGACTTTTACAAAGATAAAGTCAGTCCATATGTCAGAAATTCGGACATGGTAAAGGCCAGTGTGAAGGGAAACTTAGATGTTTAAGTGTGCAGAGGAAGACCATGAGGGCTTCGATTGTAATAACAATCCGAAGTGCTCCAATTGTGGTCAACCTCACATGCCGTCATCAAAAGTTTGTCAATATTTTCTCAAAGAAAAAGAAATTCAAAAGATAAAATCAGAAAAAAAACATTTCATACCCTATGGCGCGCAGGATCATCTCAACAGCGAATGATTCACCTGGACAAAAATCATATGCCAGTGTCATGAAACGTGTTTTCAATACAGTTACAAATCAAACAATGTTCACCTGGATTGAAAACACGAAAAATCCAACTCGACTTACTGTTAAACCAAAAGAAAAGATTATTACTCCATCAACAAAGAAATATAGTTCTTCTCAAACTGCCATCACTTCAAATACAGTGAAAACTTCAGTTTCTTCTCCATGTTGTACTAAGCAAAAAAAGTAAGAAAATCTTCAAAAAGTCAACATTCCAGAGGTCCTCCACAGGACCAGGGCAAATTGACAAATGACCCTGTCCAGGTCTACAATAAATATGGACATCTTGAGGATTCATAGGATGAATCCGTATGGAATCTTCCTTCGGATGATTCACCATCTTCTATGGATGAATTGCCATCGGAAACGATGATATCGCCTAGTAAATCTTCGACGGGAGGTCGACGGAAAAGTTCCAAACGGAAGAAAAGCTTTTCCCCGATCCGACACCCATGATGGCTCATGTCATCCAATGGAATTGTCGAGGTTTAAAATTTAATTTTATTGAAATTATCTTACTGGTTCAAGCCTTTCTACTAGTTGCATTTTGTCTTCAAGAGACATATTTAAAAAAAAGTGATAATATTAATCTAAAAAAATATTCCATGTGCATCACTTTTGTAGATGAGGATGAACGAGACGCAGGCGGCTCAACAATCCTCGTTCGAGATAATATTTTACATAGTTATGTTAATCTGAGCACAGATCTGCAGGCTGTTGCTATACGCATCACTTTAGATAAAACAATAGCCTTGTGTTCGGTTTACATACCTCCAAATGCATCATTAAGTTTAACTCAATTCAAACATTTAGCTGATCAATTACCTACCCCGTTCATCATCATGGGCGACTATAATGGACATAGCCCCTTGTGGGGTAGTAAAACAACCACCGACAAAGACGAAAACTTGAAGACTTTATCTCTCAGGAAGGATTATGTATCTATAACGACGGTACTGATACATATTTACATCCTGGGAATGGGTCTTATTCACCTGTTGATGTTACTGTTATTGATCCATATCTTCTTCTAGATTTCTTATGGAAAGTCCATGATGATCTCTGTGGAAGTGATCATTTTCCCATTATCCTAGAAAGCTTACTCTATTGTAGGTGAAAGACATACACGGTATCAATTTGACAAAGTTGACTGGCCTCTGTACGAACAGATGTGCAGGGCACAACTTCAAAAGGAAATGATCAGAAATGTCACCGCTCCAATTTTGAAGTTTAATGAAACAGTAATATCGATAGCTGATGAGACTATGCCAAAGACGTCGACAAATCCAAAACACACAGGTAACCCATGGCTTAATGATGAATGCAGAGATGCCATCAACAATCGCAAAAAGACCGAACGACCGTTCGGAAGACATCCAACATCGGACAACCTGGGCAATTTCCGTATCTTCAAGGCGAAAGCTCGAAGAACATTGAAACAAAATCGGCGCACTTCCTGACGTAATTTTGTTTCTAAATTAAATTGCCCTACACTGATCAATAAGGTTTGGAATATGGTACACAAAATTAAAGGCAAAAATAATAAAGCAAACGTCCATCATTTAAAAGATGGACATGACACATTAACATCTGAACAGGGCATTTCAAATAAATTAGGCGAAATATTTTCACAAAGCTCTTCTACCCAAAATTACAATCCCGAATTTCTAAAAATTTCAAAGCAAAAGGTAAAAACTAAATTGAATTTTAAATCAAAGATATTGGAGGAGTACAACCACCCGTTTTCGTTAGATGAAATGAGAAAATCGTTGGATAAGGCGCATGTCACTGCCTGTGGCCACGACTATATCCATTACCAGCTTCTCAAACATCTTCGGCACTCCAAGCTCTTTTAGATCTCATGGATGACATTTGTGAAACAGGCGACTTGCCATCAATTTGGAAATTAGCTAATGTTATTCCTATTCCAAAACCTGGTAGAGACCATTCCGAAACGTCGAAATATCTGCCTATTGCACTAACTAGTTGTGTGTGTAAAACCATGGAAAGGATGACCAATGCTCGCCTTGCATGGTTTCTTGAATTCAATGGAATCTTGTCCAATATACATTGTGTATTCCGTCAAGGTAGAAGCACATTAGATCATCTTGTTCGTTTTGAAACTTGTATTCGAAACGCATTTGCCAAAAAGGAACATGCTGTGTCTATCTTTTTCAATTTAGAAAAGGCATACGACACAGCATGGAAATATGGCATTTTAAAAGACCTCTTTGATATGGGGTAGAAAGGTAATCTATCTAATTTTATTTCAAATTTTCTATCTGACAGAGAATTTAATGTCAGAGTTAATTCAACTTATTCTGACGTACAGGAACAAGTGATGGGAGTTCCCCAGGGAAGCATCCTATCTGTTACATTATTCAGTATTAAAATAAACAGTCTTGCTAAAGTTTTAAATGAAAACATTGAGGGATCTCTCTATGTAGATGACTTCCTGATATGATATCGGGTGAAAAATATGAACACCATTGTAAGACAATTACAACTATGTCTAAATAAGATAGAAAAATGGGCAATGGAGAAAGGGTTTAAATTATCAAGCTCAAAAACTGTAGGGATGCATTTTTGTAATAAAAGAGGACTCCATCCAGACCCAGATTTGAAATTATATAATTCCAATATTAAAATAGTTTCAGAAACTAAATTGTTATGTCTTCTTATTGATAGTAAACTTACCTTTCTACCCCATATTAAAATACTTAAAAATAAGAGCCTTAAAGCTCTTAATATTTTAAAATTTGTGTCCAGTACCGACTGGGGTGCGGATAGCACGGTTTTATTAAATTTTTTTATATCGTTGATTCGATCAAAATTGGATTACGGATGTATCGTTTACGGTTCAGTCCGTCCATAGTATATCAAGTTCCTAGATACAGTCCATCATCAACGATTACGACTCTTACTTGGGGCGTTCAGAACGTCTCCAGTTGAGAGTTTGCATGTTGAAGTAAATGAGCCTTCCCTTGAAAACAGACGTATTAAACTTCGTATGCAGTAAAAGCTAAAATATATTTAGGTTTAACAATTTCAACATCATACACAAGTGTTTAAACATTTCTCGTTAAGTTAAAAATAAAACATAAAACTGCCATCTTTAACTGAAACTTCAATCCACCAATTGTAGCTGCTGAGAACTGTCTCACCAAGGATAGCCCATGAAAGCCATTCAGCTTATTTCAAATGGGTTCCTTTATAAGTATCAGCTTAAAGTTCAAGTGGACATTAAAAGATCAACATGAGTGGGTAGAGGGATTACTTAATTTTAAGATAAGTACATTATCTATGAAAATATATATGTATATATAATTGTCATTATTATGATATGACACGTCTTTCCCGTTCTTCACTGGTATGTATCAGGTGGCACTTTACTTCTTTTTTAAATCTTTGCAAATCATTGATGGATTTGATCGAATCGGGTAGAGAATTCCAATCATGGATTCCTTTGTAGTAAAATTTTGTTGATTCGATGCCTTTAATTTTTGGTGTAACATAATTAATCTGACTTCATCTAGTATTATGGGCATGATGTTCATTAATTTTGATGAAATTATTTTTCAAATAAGAAGGACATGTATCATAATAGATTTTATGAGCATGGTTCAATCGAAGCTGTTT
>MJUT01030172.1:135293-161446 GCA_002080005.1 Gigantidas platifrons
CCGCATGTCATAAACACTATCCGGTCCATTCTGTTTTCACGACTTATCACACAAGCGCTAGAAACAGGGTGAGAGAAATCTAGCTTTGCTAGCAATTGCAAATTGGCTTTATATCTATCTACATCATAGGTATAATGTGTGTATCCTGTAATGTGTAGAACAACTGAGAATGGCCTGAAAAGAGCAGAAAAAGAGTCGTTCTAATCGGTTGATTTTGGGAGATTGTTAGTGTTTAACGCCATTCTCAGCAATATGTCAGCTAACTCATTCCCACCAGTCTTAGTTGTGGAAGAAGCCGGAGTACCCAGAGAGAACCACCGACCATGGCCAAGCAAGTGGTAAATTTTATCAATTTGCGGCTGCGAGTCGAGTGCGCCTGTTTTTGTAATTTGCAAAGCAGGGTACGAACCGACATCCTATTGGTGATAGGCTGGTATGAGTTGTTAGGTAATCCAACAACCTAGCTCATTGAGCCCCCCATTCTAATCGGGATGGATGGTGACCTTTATGAGGTCCGCGTCTACGCTGGTGCTGATTGTATTACAGTTGATCTGCATGAATCAGACAAAAGAAATGCTCTACTATGACCTTTACCAATTAACACCGAATTGTTCTTAATTAGTACTCAAGATCACTTAATTGAAGTATAATTTAAACAATGAATGTCGTAATAAAGATCGATTAATGCAGAAATGTGCAATGACTTAAAATAGAACAGTATTAGTGTAAATAACTATTGAACTCTGAATATATTTCTATGTGAAGAGTATTGATACAATGCATGATTAAGACATATAATGTATGTTAAATATCTTTGACATTGTTGTTATTTGTTGTTTGAGCATCATGCATGATGAAACAGATATAGTTTTATATGATAAAATAAACTTATGTACACTAATGTAGATTAATGAAAGACTTGTGTGTTGAGTACCCGATGTTGCCAGTTTCTCATTCCTGATTGTCCTATCGACGTTCTCTAACGTTTATTCACTTTTAATAACTATATTATTTAGAATTTTTTTTCGATGATATGAATAACTAATTTGCATTCCAAACTAAATAAGCTAACCGAATTGCAGGGCTAAAAATTAATGACGCAAAACGGTATGCATTAATTCCAAACAGCCCTTAACACTCCGATAATTGATTTAAAAAAAAAAAACCATGGTTTTAATATAAATTAAAATTATGCATTATAGGAAATCCATTAACAATGATAAAAGTAGTCTTAGATGAAATGCCCAGTCCACAACACTGTATTACATTATCTAGAAGACAATAACAAAATAAAATTAATAGGGTTAATGGCTGTTTGTATGGATCACATTATTTGTGATACACTTATCGCTCCGTTGATTTTTGACTTTCTCAACATAATAAGAAAGCTAAGGCATATATTTCATTGTGATGTTCGTGTACTATTATGATATGTAATATTTCACACGAGCCATAGCACCTTGTTGGGTAAACATTTAACAATATATGTCGGTCAATAGGGACCAAGAGACCGTTGTTGTCATGAACATTTGGTAGTTGGATTTCCAACTAAAAGTACAACCAGTGCCTATCAACACTAACGATATGAGTTCGAATCACGCTCATGGCAAGGTTTACTCGATACAACTTTATATGATATATTTTTCAACGACTTGCGACAGGACGATGGTTTTCTCTACGAGTACTCCGGTTTCTCCAAACAATAAAACTGACCGACAAGATAGAACTAAAATTATGCTGAAAGACAAAGTTGAAGATATCAATGGGGTCATCAGACGTCGTAAAATCAAAGCAGGATAGACAGTGCCAAATGTGTCGTTAAAGACCTTAGCTCATTCACCTAAGCGAAACAGCGAAATAATCGACATTATTTTAGTCAAATATAGTCACCGTCTTAATTTACTTTATTACAGATAAATACTTTGTTAACCGCTTAGGAATATTTGTTACAAATAACTACGAATGCTTCCCGCTTGTCATAATCAATATCCGGTCCATTCTTTTTTCACGACTTATCACACAAGCGCTAGAAACAGGGAGAGAAAAATATAGCTTTGCTAGCGAGTGCAAATTGGCTTATTATCTACCAACAACATAGGTATACTATTTGTATCCTGTAATGTGTAATACAACTGACAATGGCCTGAAAAGAGCAGAAAAAGCGTCGTTCTAATCGGTTGATTTTGGGAGATTGTTGGTGTTTAACGCCATTCTCAGCAATATGTCAGCTAACTCATGGCCACCAGTCTTTGTGGTGGAAGAAGCCGGAGTACCCAGAGAGAACCACCGACCATGGCCAAGCAAGTGATAATTTTTTTAAATTTGCGGCTGCGAGTCGAGTGCACCTTTTTTTGTAATTTGCAAAGCAGGGTACGAACCGACATCGTATTGGTGATAGGCTGGTATGAGTTGGTAGGTAATCCAACAACCTAGCTCATTGAGCCCCCCATTTTAATCGGGATGGATGGTGTCCTTTATGAGGTCCGCGTCTACGCTGGTGCTGATTGTATTACAGTCGATCTACATGAATCAGACAAAAGAAATGCTTTACTATGACCTTTACCAAGTAACACCGAATTGTACTTAATCAGTACTCAAGATCACTTAATTGAAGTATAATTTAAACAATGAATGTCGTAATAAAGATCGATTAATGCAGAAATGTGCAATGACTTAAAATAGAACAGTATTAGTGTAAATAACTATTGAACTCTGAATATATTTCTATATGAAGAGTATTGATACAATGCATGATTAAGACATATAATGTATGTTAAATATCTTTGACATTGTTGTTATTTGTTGTTTGAGCATCATGCATGATGAAACAGATATAGTTTTATATGATAAAATAAACTTATGTACACTAATGTAGATTAATGAAAGACTTGTATGTTGAGTACCCGATGTTGCCAGTTTCTCATTCCTGATTGTCCTATCGATGTTCTCTAACGTTTATTCACTTTTAATAACTATATTATTTAGAATTTTTTTTTCGATGATATGAATAACTAATTTGCATTCCAAACTAAATAAGCTAACCGAATTGCAGGGCTAAAAATTAATGACGCAAAACGGTATGCATTAATTCCAAACAGCCCTTAACCCTCAGATAATTGATTTAAAAAAAAAAAAAAACATGGTTTTAATATAAATTAAAATTATGCATTATAGGAAATCCATTAACAATGATTAAAGTAGTCTTAGATGAAATGCCCAGTCCACAACACTGTATTACATTCTCTAGAAGACAATAACAAAATAAAATTAATAGGGTTAATGGCTGTTTGTATGGATCACATTATTTGTGATACACTTATCGCTCCGTTGATTTTTGACTTTCTCAACATAATAAGAAAGCTAAGGCATATATTTCATTGTGATGTTCGTGTACTATTATGACATGTGATCTTTCACACGAGCCATAGCACCTTGTTGGGTAAACATTTAACAATATATGTCCGTCAATAGGGACCAAGAGGCCGTTGTTGTCATGAACATTTGGTAGTTGGATTTCCAACTAAGAGTACAACCATTGCCTATCAACACTAACGATATGAGTTCGAATCACGCTCATGGCAAGGTTTACTCGATACAACTTTATATGATATATGTTTCAACGACTTGCGACAGGACGATAGTTTTCTCTACGAGTACTCCGGTTTCTCCAAACAATAAAACTGACCGACATGATATAACTAAAATTATGCTGAAAGACAAAGTTGAAGATATCAATGGGGTCATCAGACGTCGTAAATCAAAGGAGGATAGACAATGCAAACAGTGTCGTCAAAGACCTTAACTCATTCACCTATGCGAAACAGCGAAATAATCGACATTATTTTAGTCAAATATAGTCACCGTCTTAATTTACTTTATTACAGATAAATACTTTGTTAACCGCTTAGGAATATTTGTAACAAATAACTACGAATGCTTCCCGCTTGTCATAATCAATATCCGGTCCATTCTTTTTTCACGACTTATCACACAAGCGCTAGAAACAGGGAGAGAAAAATATAGCTTTGCTAGCGAGTGCAAATTGGCTTATTATCTACCAACAACATAGGCATACTATTTGTATCCTGTAATGTGTAATACAACTGACAATGGCCTGAAAAGAGCAGAACAAGTGTCGTTCTAATCGGTTGATTTTGGGAGATTGTTGGTGTTTAATGCCATTCTCAGCAATATGTCAGCTAACTCATGGCCACCAGTCTTTGTGGTGGAAGAAGCGGAGTACCCAGAGAGAACCACCGACCATGGCCAAGCAAGTGATAAATTTTATAAATTTGCAGCTGCGAGTCGAGTGCACCTTTTTTTGTAATTTGCAAAGCAGGGTACGAACCGACATCGTATTGGTGATAGGCTGGTTTGAGTTGGTAGGTAATCCAACAACCTAGCTCATTGAGCCCCCCATTTTAATCGGGATGGATGGTGTCCTTTATGAGGTCCGCGTCTACGCTGGTGCTGATTGTATTACAGTCGATCTACATGAATCAGACAAAAGAAATGCTTTACTATGACCTTTACCAAGTAACACCGAATTGTACTTAATCAGTACTCAATATCACTTAATTGAAGTATAATTTAAACAATGAATGTCGTAATAAAGATCGATTAATGCAGAAATGTGCAATGACTTAAAATAGAACAGTATTAGTGTAAATAACTATTGAACTCTGAATATATTTCTATATGAAGAGTATTGATACAATGCATGATTAAGACATATAATGTATGTTAAATATCTTTGACATTGTTGTTATTTGTTGTTTGAGCATCATGCATGATGAAACAGATATAGTTTTATATGATATAATAAACTTATGTACACTAATGTAGATTAAGGAAAGACTTGTGTGTTGAGTACCCGATGTTGCCAGTTTCTCATTCCTGATTGTCCTATCGATGTTCTCTAACGTTTATTCAATTTTAATAACTATATTATTTAGAATTTTGTTTTCGATGATATGAATAACTAATTTGCATTCCAAACTAAATAAGCTAACCGAATTGCAGGGCTAAAAAGTAATGACGCAAAACGGTATGCATTAATTCCAAACAGCCCTTAACCCTCCGATAATTGATTTAAAAACAAAAAAAAACATGGTTTTAATATAAATTAAAATTATGCATTATAGGAAATCCATTAACAATGATTAAAGTAGTCTTAGATGAAATGCCCAGTCCACAACACTGTATTACATTCTCTAGAAGACAATAACAAAATAAAATTAATAGGGTTAATGGCTGTTTGTATGGATCACATTATTTGTGATACACTTATCGCTCCGTTGATTTTTGACTTTCTCAACATAATAAGAAAGCTAAGGCATATATTTCATTGTGATGTTCGTGTACTATTATGACATGTAATCTTTCACACGAGCCATAGCACCTTGTTGGGTAAACATTTAACAATATATGTCCGTCAATAGGGACCAAGAGGCCGTTGTTGTCATGAACATTTGGTAGTTGGATTTCCAACTAAAAGTACAACCATTGCCTATCAACACTAACGATATGAGTTCGAATCACGCTCATGGCAAGGTTTACTCCATACAACTTTATATGATATATGTTTCAACGACTTGCGACAGGACGATAGTTTTCTCTACGAGTACTCCGGTTTCTCCAAACAATAAAACTGACCGACATGATATAACTAAAATTATGCTGAAAGACAAAGTTGAAGATATCAATGGGGTCATCAGACGTCGTAAATCAAAGGAGGATAGACAATGCAAACAGTGTCGTCAAAGACCTTAACTCATTCACCTATGCGAAACAGCGAAATAATCGACATTATTTTAGTCAAATATAGTCACCGTCTTAATTTACTTTATTACAGATAAATACTTTGTTAACCGCTTAGGAATATTTGTTACAAATAACTACGAATGCTTCCCGCTTATCATAATCAATATCCGGTCCATTCTTTTTTCACGACTTATCACACAAGCGCTAGAAACAGGGAGAGAAAAATATAGCTTTGCTAGCGAGTGCAAATTGGCTTATTATCTACCAACAACATAGGTATACTATTTGTATCCTGTTATGTGTAATACAACTGACAATGGCCTGAAAAGAGCAGAAAAAGTGTCGTTCTAATCGGTTGATTTTGGGAGATTGTTGGTGTTTAACGCCATTCTCAGCAATATGTCAGCTAACTCATGGCCACCAGTCTTTGTGGTGGAAGAAGCCGGAGTACCCAGAGAGAACCACCGACCATGCCCAAGCAAGTGGTCAATTTTATAAATTTGCAGCTGCGAGTCGAGTGCACCTTTTTTGTAATTTGCAAAGCAGGGTACGAACCGACATCGTATTGGTGATAGGCTGGTATGAGTTGTTAGGTAATCCAACAACCTAGATCATTGAGCCCCCCATTCTAATCGGGATGGATGGTGTCCTTTATGAGGTCCGCGTCTACGCTGGTGCTGATTGTATTACAGTAGATCTATATGAATCAGACAAAAGAAATGCTTTACTATGACCTTTACCAATTAACACCGAATTTTACTTAATTAGTACTCAAGATCACTTAATTGAAGTATAATTTAAACAATGAATGTCGTAATAAAGATCGATTAATGCAGAAATGTGCAATGACTTAAAATAGAACAGTATTAGTGTAAATAACTATTGAACTCTGAATATATTTCTATGTGAAGAGTATTGATACAATGCATGATTAAGACATATAATGTATGTTAAATATCTTTAACATTGTTGTTATTTGTTGTTTGAGCATCATGCATGATGAAACAGATATAGTTTTATATGATAAAATAAACTGATGTACACTAATGTAGATTAAGGAAAGACTTGTGTGTTGAGTACCCGATGTTGCCAGTTTCTCATTCCTGATTGTCCTATCGATGTTCTCTAACGTTTTTTGACTTTTAATAACTATATTATTTTGAATTTTTTTTTCGATGATATGAATAACTAATTGGCATTCTAAACTAAATAAGCAAACCAAATTTCAGGGCTAAAAATTAATGACGCAAAACGGTATGCATTAATTCCAAACAGCCCTTAACCCTCCGATAATTGATTTAAAAAAAAAAAAAAAACATGGTTTTAATAGAAATTAAAATTATGCATTATAGGAAATCCATTAACAATGATTAAAGTAGTCTTAGATGAAATGCCCAGTCCACAAACTGTATTACATTCTCTAGAAGACAATAACAAAATAAAATTAATAGGGTTAATGGCTGTTTGTATGGATCACATTATTTGTGATACACTTATTGCTCCGTTGATTTTTGATTTTCTCAACATAATAAGAAAGCTAAGGCATATATTTCATTGTGATGTTCGTGTCTTATTATGACATGTAATATTTCACACGAGCCATAACACCTTGTTGGGTAAACATTTGGCATTATATGTCCGGCAATAGGGACCAAGAGGCCGTTGTTGTCATGAACATTTGCTAGTTGGATTTCCAACTACAAGTACAACCAGCGCCTATCAACACTAACGCTATGAGTTCGAATCACGCTCATGGCAAGGTTTACTCGATACAACTTTATATGATACATTTTTCAACGACTTGCGACCGGACGATGGTTTTCTCTACGAGTACTCCGGTTTCTCCAAACAATAAAACTGACCAACATGATAGAAATGAAATTATGCTGAAAGACAAAGTTGAAGATATCAATGGGGTCATCAGACGTCGTAAATCAAAGCATGATAGACAATGCAAACAGTGTCGTTTAAGACCTTAACTCATTCACCTAAGCGAAACAGCGAAATAATCGACATTATTTTAGTCAAATATAGTCACCGTCTTAATTAAATTTATTACAGAGAAATACTTTGTTAACCGCTTAGGAATATTTGTTACAAATAACTACGAATGCTTCCGACTTGCCATAAACAATATCCGGTCCATTTTTTTCACGACTTATCACACAAGCGCTAGAAACAGGGAGAGAGGAATCTAGCTTTGCTAGCGAGTGCAAATTGGCGTTATATCTACCAACAACATAGGTATACTATTTGCATCCTGTAATGTGTAATTCAAATGGCAATGGCCTGAAAAGAGCAGAAAAAGCGTTGTTCTAATCGGTTGATTTTGGGAGATTGTTGGTGTTTAATGCCATTCTCAGCAATATGTCAGCTAACTCATTCCCACCAGTCTTAGTGGTGGAAGAAGCCGGAGTACCCAGAGAGAACCACCGACCATGGCCAAGCAAGTGGTAAATTTTATCAATTTGCGGCTGCGAGTCGAGTGCACCTTTTTTTGTAATTTGCAAAGCAGGGTACGAACCGACATCGTATTGGTGATAGGCTGGTATGAGTTGTTAGGTAATCCAACAACCTAGCTCATTGAGCCCCCCATTCTAATCGGGATGGATGGTGTCCTTTATGAGGTCCGCGTCTACGCTGGTGCTGATTGCATTACAGTAGATCTATATGAATCAGACAAAAGAAATGCTTTACTATGACCTTTACCAATTAACACCGAATTTTACTTAATTAGTACTCAAGATCACTTAATTGAAGTATAATTTAAACAATGAATGTCGTAATAAAGATCGATTAATGCAGAAATGTGCAATGACTTAAAATAGAACAGTATTAGTGTAAATAACTATTGAACTCTGAATATATTTCTAGGTGAAGAGTATTGATACAATGCATGAATAAGACATATAATATATGTTAAATATCTTTGACATTGTTGTTATTTGTTGTTAGAGCATCATGCATGATGAAACAAATATAGTTTTATATGATATAATAAACTTATGTACACTAATGTAGATTAATGAAAGACTTGTGTGTTGAGTACCCGATGTTGCCAGTTTCTCATTCCTGATTGTCCTATCGATATTCTCTAACGTTTATTCACTTTTAATAACTATATTATTTTGAATTTTTTTTTCGATGATATGAATAACTAATTTGCATTCCAAACTAAATAAGCTAACCAAATTGCAGGACTAAAAATTAATGACGCAAAACGGTATGCATTAATTCCAAACAGCCCTTAACCCTCCGATAATTGATTTAAAAACAAAAAAAAACATGGTTTTAATAGAAATTAAAATTATGCATTATAGGAAATCCATTAACAATGATTAAAGTAGTCTTAGATGAAATGTACAGTCCACAAACTGTATTACATTCTCTAGAAGACAATAACAAAATAAAATTAATAGGGTTAATGGCTGTTTGTATGGATCACATTATTTGTGATACACTTATCGCTCCGTTGATTTTTGATTTTCTCAACATAATAAGAAAGCTAAGGCATATATTTCATTGTGATGTTCGTGTCTTATTATGACATGTAATATTTCACACGAGCCATAACACCTTGTTGGGTAAACATTAGGCATTATATGTCCGGCAATAGGGATCAAGAGGCCGTTGTTGTCATGAACATTTGTTAGTTGGATTTCCAACTACAAGTACAACCAGCGCCTATCAACACTAACGCTATGAGTTCGAATCACGCTCATGGCAAGGTTTACTCGATGCAACTTTATATGATACATTTTTCAACGACTTGCGACCGGACGATGGTTTTCTCTACGAGTACTCCGTTTCTCCAAACAATAAAACTGACCAACATGATAGAACTGAAAGTATGCTGAAAGACAAAGTTGAAGATATCAATGGGGTCATCAGACGTCGTAAATCAAAGCAGGATAGACAATGCAAACAGTGTCGTTTAAGACCTTAACTCATTCACCTAAGCGAAACAGCGAAATAATCGACATTATTTTAGTCAAATATAGTCACCGTCTTAATTTAATTTATTACAGAGAAATACTTTGTTAACCGCTTAGGAATATTTGTTACAAATAACTACGAATGCTTCCCACTTGCCATTAATAATATCCGGTCCATTTTTTTTCACGACTTATCACACAAGCGCTAGAAACAGGGAGAGAGAAATCTAGCTTTGCTAGCGAGTGCAAATTGGCTTTATATCTACCAACAACATAGGTATACTATTTGCATCCTGTAATGTGTAATACAAATGGCAATGGCCTGAAAAGAGCAGAAAAAGTGTAGTTCTAGTCGGTTGATTTTGGGAGATTGTTGGTGTTTAACGCCATTCTCAGCAATATGTCAGCTAACTCATTCCCACCAGTCTTAGTGGTGGAAGAAGCCGGAGTACCCAGAGAGAACCACCGACCATGGCCAAGCAAGTGGTAAATTTTATCAATTTGAGGCTGCGAGTCGAGTGCACCTTTTTTTTGTAATTTGCAAAGCAGGGTACGAACCGACATCGTATTGGTGATAGGCTGGAATGAGTTGTTAGGTAATCCAACAACCTAGCTCATTGAGCCCCCCATTCTAATCGGGATGGATGGTGTCCTTTATGAGGTCCGCGTCTACGCTGGTGCTGATTGCATTACAGTAGATCTATATGAATCAGACAAAAGAAATGCTTTACTATGACCTTTACCAATTAACACCGAATTTTACTTAATTAGTACTCAAGATCACTTAATTGAAGTATAATTTAAACAATGAATGTCGTAATAAAGATCGATTAATGCAGAAATGTGCAATGACTTAAAATAGAACAGTATTAGTGTAAATAACTATTGAACTCTGAATATATTTCTAGGTGAAGAGTATTGATACAATGCATGAATAAGACATATAATGTATGTTAAATATCTTTGACATTGCTGTTATTTGTTGTTTGAGCATCAGCATGATGAAACAAATATAGTTTTATATGATATAATAAACTTATGTACACTAATGTAGATTAAGGAAAGACTTGTGTGTTGAGTACCCGATGTTGCCAGTTTCTCATTCCTGATTGTCCTATCGATGTTCTCTAACGTTTATTCACTTTTAATAACTATATTATTTTGAAGTTTTTTGTCGATGATATGAATAACTAATTTGCATTCCAAACTAAATAAGCTAACCAAATTGCAGGGCTAAAAATTAATGACACAAAACGGTATGCATTAATTCCAAACAGCCCTTAACCCTCCGATAATTGATTTAAAAACAAAACAAAACATGGTTTTAATAGAAATTAAAATTATGCATTATAGGAAATCCATTAACAATGATTAAAGTAGTCTTAGATGAAATGCCCAGTCCACAACACTGTATTACATTCTCTAGAAGACAATAACAAAATAAAATTAATAGGGTTAATGGCTGTTTGTATGGATCACATTATTTGTGATACACTTATCGCTCCGTTGATTTTTGATTTTCTCAACATAATAAGAAAGCGAAGGCATATATTTCATTGTGATGTTCGTGTCTTATTATGACATGTAATATTTCACACGAGCCATAACACCTTGCTAGGTAAACATTTGACATTATATGTCCGTCAATAGTGACCAAGAGGCCGTTCTTGTCATAAACATTTGCTAGTTGAATTTCCAACTACAAGTACAACCAGCGCCTATCAACACTAACGCTATCAGTTCGAATCACGCTCATGGCAAGGTTTACTTGATACAACTTTATATGATACATTTTTCAACGACTTGCGACCGGACGATGGTTTTCTCTACGAGTACTCCGGTTTCTCCAAACAATAAAACTGACCGACATGATAGAACTGAAATTATGCTGAAAGACAAAGTTGAAGATATCAATGGGGTCATCAGACGTCGTAAATCAAAGCAGGATAGACAATTCAAACAGTGTCGTTAAAGACCTTAACTCATTCACCTAAGCGAAACAGCGAAATAATCGACATTATTTTAGTCAAATATAGTCACCGTCTTAATTTACATTATAACAGAGTAATATTTTGTTAACCGCTTAGGAATATTTGTTACAAATAACTACGAATGCTTCCCGCTTGTCATAAACAATATCCGGTCCATCATTTTTTCACGACTTATCACACAAGCGCTAGAAACAGGGAGAGAAAAATATAGCTTTGCTAGCGAGTGCAAATTGGTTTTATATCTACCAACAACATAGGTATACTATTTGTATCCTGTAATGTTTAATACAACTGACAATGGCCTGAAAAGAGCAGAAAAAGAGTCGTTCTAATTGGTTGATTTTGGGAGATTGTTGGTGTTTAACGCCATTCTCAGCAATATGTCAGCTAACTCATGGCCACCAGTCTCAGTGGTGGAAGAAGCCGGAGTACCCAGAGAGAACTACCGACCATGGCCAAGCAAGTGGTAATTGTTTTAAATTTGCAGCTGCGAGTCGAGTGCACCCTTTTTTGTAATTTGCAAAGCAGGGTACGAACCGACATCGTATTGGTGATAGGTTGGTATGAGTTGTTAGGTAATCCAACAACCTAGCTCATTGAGCCCCCCATTCTAATCGGGATGGATGGTGTCCTTTATGAGGTCCGCGTCTACGCTGGTGCTGATTGTATTAAAGTCGATCTACATGAATCAGACAAAAGAAATGCTTTACTATGACCTTTACCAATTAACACCGAATTGTACTAAATTAGTACTGAAGATCACTTAATTGAAGTATAATTTAAACAATGAATGTCGTAATAAAGATCGATTAATGCAGAAATGTGCAATGACTTAAAATCGAACAGTATTAGTGTAAATAACTATTGAACTCTGAATATATTTCTATGTGAAGAGTATTGATACAATGCATGATTAAGACATATAATGTATGTTAAATATCTTTGACATTGTTGTTATTTGTTGTTTGAGCATCATGCATGATGAAACAGATATAGTTTTATATGATAAAACAAACTTATGTACACTAATGTAGATTAAGGAAAGACTTGTGTGTTGAGTACCCGATGTTGCCAGTTTCTCCTTCCTGATTGTCCTATAGATGTTCTCTAACGTTTGTTCACTTTTAATAACTATATTATTTTGAATTTTTTTTTCGATGATATGAATAACTAATTTGCATTCCAAACTAATTAAGCTAACCAAATTCCAGGGCTAAAAATTAATGACGCAAAACCGTATGCATTAATTCCAAACAGCCCTTAACCCTCCGATAATTGATTTAAAAACAAAAAAAAACATGGTTTTAATAGAAATTAAAATTATGCATTTTAGGAAATCCATTAACAATGATTCAAGTAGTCTTAGATGAAATGCCCAGTCCACAACACTGTATTACATTCTCCAGAAGACAATAACAAAATAAAATGAATAGGGTTAATGGCTGTTTGTATGGATCACATTATTTGTGATACACTTATCGCTTCGTTGATTTTTGATTTTCTCAACATAATAAGAAAGCTAAGGCATATATTTCATTGTGATGTTCGTGTCTTGTTATGACATGTAATATTTCACACGAGCCATAACACCTTGTTGGGTAAACATTTGACATTATATGTCCGTCAATAGGGACCAAGAGGCCGTTGTTGTCATGAACATTTGCTAGTTGGATTTCCAACTACAAGTACAACCAGCGCCTATCAAAACTAACGCTATGAGTTCGAATCACGTTCATGGCAAGGTTTACTCGATACAACTTTATATGATACATTTTTCAACGACTTGCGACCGGACGATGGTTTTCTCTACGAGTACTCCGGTTTCTCCAAACAATAAAACTGACCGACATGATAGAACTGAAATTATGCTGAAAGACAAAGTTGAAGATATCAATGGGGTCATCAGACGTCGTAAAACAAAGCAGGATAGACAATGCAAACAGTGTCCTTAAAGACCGTAACTCATTCACCTAAGCGAAACAGCGAAATAATCGACATTATTTTAGTCAAATATAGTCACCGTCTTAATTTACTTTATTACAGAGAAATACTTTGTTAACCGCTTAGGAATATTTGTTACAAATAACTACGAATGCTTCCCGCTTGTCATAAGCAATATCCGGTCCATTCTTTTTTCACGACTTATCACCCAAGCGCTAGCAACAGGGAGAGAGAAATCTAGCTTTGCTAGCGAGTGCAAATTGGCTTTATATCTACCAACAACATAGGTATACAATGTGTATCCTGTAATGTGTAATACAACTGACAATGGCCTGAAAAGAGCAGAAAAGCGTCGTTCTAATCGGTTGATTTTGGGAGATTGTTGGTGCTTAACGCCATTCTCAGCAATATGTCAGCTAACTCATGGCCACCAGTCTTAGTGGTGGAAGAAGCCGGAGTACCCAGAGAGAACCACCGACCATGGCCAAGCAAGTGATAAATTTTATAAATTTGCGGCTGCGAGTCGAGTGCACCTTTTTTTTGTAATTTGCAAAGCAGGGTACGAACCGACATCGTATTTGTGATAGGCTGTTATGAGTTGTTAGGAAATCCAGCAACCTAGCTCATTGAGCCCCCCATTCTAATCGGGATGGATGGTGTCCTTTATGAGGTCCGCGTCTACGCTGGTGCTGATTGTATTACAGTCGATCTACATGAATCATACCAAAGAAATGCTTTACTATGACCTTTACCAATTAACACCGAATTGTACTTAATTAGTACTCAAGCTAACTTAATTGGAGTATAATTTAAATAATAAATGTCGTAATAAAGATCGATTAATGCAGAAATGTGCAATGACGTAAAATAGAACAGTATTAGTGTAAATAACTATTGAACTCTGAATATATTTCTATGTGAAGAGTATTGATACAATGCATGATTAAGACATATAATGTATGTTAAATATCTTTGACATTGTTGTTATTTGTTGTTTGAGTATCATGCATGCTGAAATAGATATAGTTTTATATGATACAATACACTTATGTACACTAATGTAGATTAAGGAAAGACTTGTGTCTTGAGTACCCGATGTTGCTAGTTTCTCATTCCTGATTGTCCTATCGATGTTCTCTAACGTTTATTCACTTTTAATAACTATATTATTTTGATGTTTTTTTTTCGATGATATGAATAACTAATTTGCATTCCAAACTAAATAAGCTCACCAAATTTCAGGGCAAAACATTAATGACGCGAAACGGTATGCATTAATCTCAAACAGCACATAACCCTTCGATAATTGATTTAAAAACAAAAAAAAACATGGTTTTAATAGAAATTAAAATTATGCATTATAGGAAATCCATTAAAAATGATTAAAGTAGTCTTAGATGCAATGCCCAGTCGACAACACTGTATTACATTCTCCAGAAGACAATAACAAAATAAGATTAATAGGGTTAATGGCTGTTTGTATGGATCACATTATTTGTGATACACTTATCGCTCCGTTGATTTTTGACTTTCTCAACATAATAAGAAAGCTAAGGCATATATTTCATTGTGATGTTCGTGTCTTATTATGACATGTAATCTTTCACACGAGCCATAGCACCTTGTTGGGTTATCATTTCACATTATATGTCCGTCAATAAGGACCAAGAAGCCGTTGTTGTCATGAACATTTGCTAGTTGGATTTCCAACTACAATTACAACCAGCGCCTATCAACACTAACGCTATGAGTTCGAATCACGCTCATGGCAAGGTTTACTCAATACAACTTTATATGATACATTTTTCAACGACTTGCGACCGGACGATGGTTTTTTTCTACGAGTACTCCGGTTTCTCTAAACAATAAAACTGACAGAAATGATAGAACTGAAATTATGCTGAAAGACAAAGTTGAAGCCATCAATGGGGTCATCAGACGTCGTAAATCAAAGCAGGATAGACAATGCAAACAGTGTCGTTAAAGACCTTAACTCATTCACCTAAGCGAAACAGCGAAATAATCGACATTATTTTAGTCAAATATAGTCACCGTCTTAATTTACTTTATTACAGAGAAATACTTTGTTAACCGCTTTGGAATATTTGCTACAAATAACTACGAATGCTTCCCGCTTGTCATAAACAATATCCGGTCCAATCTTTTTTCACGACTTATCACACAAGCGCTAGAAACAGAGAGAGAGAAATCTAGCTTTGCTAGCGACTACAAATTGGCTTTATATCTATCTACAACATAGGTATAATATTTGTATCCTGTAATGTGTAAAACAACTGACAATGACCTGAAAAGAGCAGGAAAAGCCTCGTTATAATAGGTTGATTTTGGAGATACTTGGTGTTTAACGCCATTATCAGCAATATTTCATCTAACCTGATGCTGATGCTGGTGCTGATCATATTACAGTCGATCTACATGAATCAGACAACTGAAATGCTTTATTATGACCTTTACTAATTAACACCGAATTGTACTTAATTAGTACTCAAGATCACTTAATTGAAGTATAATTTAAACAATAAATGTCGTAATACAGATCGATTAATGCAGAAATGTGCAATGACTTAAAATAGAACAGTATTAGTGTAAATAACTATTGAACTCGGAATATATGTATATGTTAAGAGTATTGATACAATACATGATTAAGACATATAATGTATTTTAAATATCTTTGTCATTGTTGTTATTTGTTGTTTGAGCATCATGCATGCTGAAACAGATATAGTTTTATATAATAAAAAACACTTATGTACACTAATGTAGATTAAGGAAAGACTTGTGTCTTGAGTACCCGATGTTGCCAGTTTCTCATTCATGATTGTCCTATCAATGTTCTCTAACGCTTATTCACTTTTAATCACTATATTATCTTGAAGTTTTTCTTCGATGATATGAATAACTTATTTGCATTCCAAACTAAATAAGCTAACCACATTTCATGGCTAAAAATTAATGATGCGAAACGGTATGCATTAATTTCGAACAGCCCTTAACCCTCCGATAATTAATTTAAAAACAAAAAAAAACATGGTTTTAATAGAAATCAAAATTATGCATTATAGGAAATCCATTAAAAATGATTAAAGTAGTCTTAGATGAAATGCCCAGTCCACAACACTGTATTACATTCTCCAGAAGACAATAACAAAATAAAATTAATAGGGTTAATGGCTGTTTGTATGGAACACATTATTTGTGATACACTTATCGCTCCGTTGATTTTTGACTTTCTCAATATAATAAGAAAGCTAAGGCATATATTTCATTGTGATGTGCGTATCATATTATGACATGTAATCTTTCACACGAGCCATGACACCTTGTTGGGTAAATATTTCACATTATATGTCCGTCAATAAGGACCAAGAGGCCGTTGTTGTCATGATCATTATGAAGTTGGATTTCCAACTACAAGTACAACCAGTGCCTATCAACACTAACGCTATGAGTTCGAATCCCGCTCATGGCAAGGTTTACTCGATACAACTTTATATGATACATTTTTCAACGACTTGCGACGGACGATGGTTTTCTCTACGAGTACACCGGTTTCTCTAAACAATAAAACTGACCGAAATGATTGAACTGAAATTATGCTGAAAGACAAAGTTGAAGATATCAATGGGGTCATCAGACGTCGTAAATCAAAGCTGGATAGACAATGCAAACAGTGTCGTTAAAGACCTTAACTCATTCACCTAAACCAAACAGCGAAATAATCGACATTATTTTAGTCAAATATAGTCACCGTCTTAATTTACTTCATTACAGAGAAATACTTTGTTAACCGCTTCGGAATATTTGTTACAAATGACTACGAATGCTTCCCGCTTGGCATCAACAATATCCGGTCCATTCTTTTTTTACGACTTATCACACAAGCGCTAGAAACAGGGAGAGAGAAATATAGCTTTGCTAGTGAGTGCAAATTGGCTTTATATCTATCTACAACATAGGAATAATATGTGTATCCTGTAATGTGTAAAACAACTGACAATGGCCTGAAAAGAGCAGAACAAGCGTCGTTATAATCGGTTGATTTTGGAAATTTTTGGTTTTTTACGCCATTCTCAGCAATATTTCATCTAACCCATGGCCACCAGTCTTAGTGGTGGAAGAAGACGGAGTACCCAGAGAGAACCACCGACCATGGCCAAGCAAGTGGTAAATTTTATCAATTTGCGGCTGCGAGTCGAGTGCACCTTTTTTTGTAATTTGCAAAGCAGGGTACGAACCGACATCGTATTGGTGATAGGATGTTATGAGTTGTTAGGTAATCCAACAACTTAACTCATTGAGCCCCCCATTCTAATCGGGATCGATGGTGTCCTTTATGAGGTCCGCGTTTACGCTGGTGCTGATCATATTACAGTCGATCTACATGAATCAGACAACTGAAATGCTTTATTATGACCTTTACTAATTAACACCGAATTGTACTTAATAAGTACTCAAGATCACTTAATTGAAGTATAATTTAAACAATAAATGTCGTAATACAGACCGATTAATGCAGAAATGTGCAATGACTTAAAATAGAACAGTATTAGTGTAAATAACTATTGAACTCGGAATATATGTCTATGTTAAGAGTATTGATACAATGCATGATTAAGACATATAATGTATTTTAAATATCTTTGACATTGTTGTTATTTGTTGTTTGAGCATCATGCATGCTGAAACAGATATAGTTTTATATAATAAAATACACTTATGTACACTAATGTAGATTAAGGAAAGACTTGTGTCTTGAGTACCCGATGTTGCCAGTTTCTCATTCATGGTTGTCCTATCGATGTTCTCTAACGTTTATTCACTTTTAATAACTATATTATTTTGAAGTTTTTTTTTCGATGATATGAATAACTAATTTGCATTCCAAACTAAATATGCTAACCAAATTTCAGGGCTAAAAATTAATGACGCGAAACGGTATGCATTAATTTCAAACAGCCCTTAACCCTACGATAATTAATTAAAAAAAAAAAAAAAAACATGGTTTTAATCGAAATTAAAATTATGCATTATAGGAAATCCAATAAAAATGATTAAAGTAGTCTTAGATGAAATGCCCAGTCCACAACATTGTATTATATTCTCCAGAAGACAATAATAAAATAAAATTAAAAGGGTTAATGGCTGTTTGTATGGAACACATTATTTGTGATACACTTATCGCTCCGTTGATTTTTGACTTTCTCAATATAATAAGAAAGCTAAGGCATATATTTCATTGTGATGTTCGTATCATATTATGACATGTAATCTTTCACACGAGCCATGACACCTTGTTGGGTAAATATTTCACATTATATGTCCGTCAATAAGGACCAAGAGGCCTTTGTTGTCATGATCATTATGAAGTTGGATTTCCAACTACAAGTACAACCAGTGCCTATCAACACTAACGCTATGAGTTCGAATTCCGCTCATGGCAAGGTTTACTCGATACAACTTTATATGATACATTTTTCAACGACTTGCGACGGACGATGGTTTTCTCTACGAGTACTCCGGTTTCTCTAAACAATAAAACTGACCGAAATGATAGAACTGAAATTATGCTGAAAGACAAAGTTGAAGATATCAATGGGGTCATCAGACGTCGTAAATCAAAGCAGGATAGACAATGCAAACAGTGTCGTTAAAGACCTTAACTCATTCACCTAAGCGAAACTGAGAAATAATCGACATTATTTTAGTCAAATATAGTCACCGTCTTAATTTACTTTATTACAGAGAAATACTTTGTTAACCGCTTTGGAATATTTGTTACAAATAACTACGAATGCTTCCCGCTTGTCATAAACAATATCCGGTCCATTCTTTTTTCACGACTTATCACACAAGCGCTAGAAACAGGGAGAGAGAAATCTAGCTTTGCTAGCGAGTGCAAATTGGCTTTATATCTATCTACAGCATAGGTATAATATTTGTATCCTGTAATGTGTAAAACAACTGACAATGGCCTGAAAAGAGCAGAACAAGCGTCGTTATAATCGGTTGATTTTGGAAATTTTTGGTTTTTTACGCCATTCTCAGCAATATTTCATCTAACCCATGGCCACCAGTCTTAGTGGTGGAAGAAGACGGAGTACCCAGAGAGAACCACCGACCATGGCCAAGCAAGTGGTAAATTTTATCAATTTGCGGCTGCGAGTCGAGTGCACCTTTTTTTGTAATTTGCAAAGCAGGGTACGAACCGACATCGTATTGGTGATAGGATGTTATGAGTTGTTAGGTAATCCAACAATTTAACTCATTGAGCCCCCCATTCTAATCGGGATCGATGGTGTCCTTTATGAGGTCCGCGTTTACGCTGGTGCTGGTCATATTACAGTCGATCTACATGAATCAGACAACTGAAATGCTTTATTATGACCTTTACTAATTAACACCGAATTGTACTTAATTAGTACTCAAGATCACTTAATTGAAGTATAATTTAAACAATAAATGTCGTAATACAGACCGATTAATGCAGAAATGTGCAATGACTTAAAATAGAACAGTATTAGTGTAAATAACTATTGAACTCGGACTATATGTCTATGTTAAGAGTATTGATACAATGCATGATTAAGACATATAATGTATTTTAAATATCTTTGACATTGTTGTTATTTGTTGTTTCAGCATCATGCATGCTGAAACAGATATAGTTTTATATAATAAAATACACTTATGTACACTAATGTAGATTAAGGAAAGACTTGTGTCTTGAATACCCGATGTTGCCAGTTTCTCATTCATGATTGTCCTATCGATGTTCTCTAACGTTTATTCACTTTTAATAACTATATTATTTTGAAATTTTTTTTTCGATGATATGAATAACTAATTTGCATTCCAAACTAAATAAGCTAACCAAATTTCAGGGCTAAAAATTAATGACGCGAAACGGTATGCATTAATTTCAAACAGCCCTTAACCCTCCGATAATTAATTAAAAAAAAAAAAAACAAGGTTTTAATCGAAATTAAAATTATGCATTATAGGAAATCCAATAAAAATGATTAAAGTAGTCTTAGATGAAATGCCCAGTCCACAACACTGTATTATATTCTCCAGAAGACATTAATAAAATAAAATTAAAAGGGTTAATGGCTGTTTGTATGGAACACATTATTTGTGATACACTTATCGCTCCGTTGATTTTTGACTTTCGCAACAAAATAAGAAAGCTAAGGCATATAACTCAAAGTGAAGTTCGTGTATTATTATGTCATGTAATCTTTCACACGAGCCATAATACCTTGTTGGGTAAACATTTGACATTATATGTCCGTCAATAGGGACCAAGAGGCCGTTGTTGTCATGATCATTTGGTAGTTGGATTTTCAACTGCAAGTACAACCAGTGCCTATCAACACTAACGATATGAGTTCGAATCCCACTCGTGGCAAGGTTTACTCGATACAACTTTATATGATACATTTTTCAACGACTTGCGACCGGACGATGGTTTTCTCTACGAGTACTCCGGTTTCTCCAAACAATAAAATTGACCGAAATGATAGAACTGAAATTATGCTGAAAGACAAAGTTGAAGATATCAATGGGGTCATCAGACGTCGTCAATCAAAGCTGGATAGACAATGCAAACAGTGTCGTTAAAGACCTTAACTCATTCACCTAAACCAAACAGCGAAATAATCGACATTATTTTAGTCAAATATAGTCACCGTCTTAATTTACTTCATTACAGAGAAATACTTTGTTAACCGCTTCGGAATATTTGTTACAAATGACTACGAATGCTTCCCGCTTGGCATCAACAATATCCGGTCCATTCTTTTTTTACGACTTATCACACAAGCGCTAGAAACAGGGAGAGAGAAATATAGCTTTGCTAGTGAGTGCAAATTGGCTTTATATCTATCTACAACATAGGTATAATATGTGTATCCTGTAATGTGTAAAACAACTGACAATGGCCTGAAAAGAGCAGAAAAAGCGTCGTTCTAATCAGTTGATTTTGGAGATTTTTCGTGTTTAAAGCCAGACGCCAAACGTCGTAAATCAAAGCAGGGTAGACAATGCAAAAAGTGTCGTTAAAGACCAATACCTATATAATAAATATTATAACTAATTGACGAGTTTGATTATCAAAAATATGTAAATTATGCTTGACCAAATAACCTCATTACTCACTCAAGTGTTGCGCGCATTCGTGAGTTACTGTGTTATTTGTTCATTCGTGACACATTTTTGACAATGAAACTCGTCAATTAGTTATATTAAGTCTTATCTCATGATTATTTAATTGTATGTTGTATTATTTGTTGAGGAAGCATTATTTGATATACCAAACTTAAATCGGCTTGGGGTACAAATGATGAAGAATAAATATTACCTATAGTATAGCTTATTCAATGTATTCTATATTGGCTGGTAACGACACAAACGTATAAATGATTTTCCGGTCCAGTGAATGTTATAATGCACTCGTAAAGTACATTATTATTGTTGTTTTTTGTTTTGTTTTAAACTATTATTACTGACTTGTGGTACATAACATTATTATGTTTATACAATGAGTATATTTCATAAGATAAATTTAGCATACGAGATAATTATTTGTGTTCTATAGGATACAGTTATTATACGATGGATGTTGAAGATATACCATTATTAGGCTTCTTACTCCTAACCTTGATATTTGAATTCGTCGTATTATTGAAACTGTCTGAGAGAAAAGATAAATGGTCGGGAGTTCTCTTTTACATATTAACAATTGGATTTGTACGGGAGCTGTTCTACGCATCATCGTGTTTGAAACATATAAATGGTTTCACATGGCTGTTAGCAGTACGTTACGACCTAAATACAGTGCATATGCTTTGCTTCGTGCTGTCTTTTTCTAATATATCAATTTCCATATTATCTATTGACGAGCGTCATTCGAACATCTTCTTGGTGAATTACGGATTGTATATTTTATGTTCCCTAATGGTGATTGTACTGGTCCAGAACTTTTTAGACCCAATTTCCCGAAACACAGATAGTGCTGCGAAACAGACCCCTACTGCTAATTCAGGAATCATATCTTCGAGAAATGATTGTGGTTCCTATTTGTACCCTTATAGGAATAGTGTACTGAACTGTCTGTTCATTTACCTGTCTGTCACAGGACTCCTTTATTACAATAGGCAACACATTCTTGCCATGATAAGTAAGTACATTTATGCAATTATCATATGGGCTGTCGTAGTCGTAATCGTATGGTAGTTGGATTTAAAAGTCAAAAATAAGGAAAGTCAAACATGCACATGTGGTCACCTCTATCAATCAGTCATCTGTTTTAATAGGTCACTTTCGTTTTACAAAATTGAATTGAACCTCTTTAAAATATCACGTGTCTTAAACCACCAATGTTTCCTTGTCTCTAAGGTGACATCTTAATACAGGTTTGATAATACATTATTTTAATAACTTTAGTGTTTTATAGATGAACAACCTAGACCTCTCAGTAGGGTATGCGCCAGTTGTCAACTTTATGAATAAATTATCAAGTATACATTGGCATACTTTCTGGTAATAATTTGGATAATACAACCTGTACTGCTTATAGGGAATGTACTTGGTGACATTATGAGTCAGAATTACATCCCTGGCATCTCTACGATGATAGCGTTTCTTGGTGTATTGTGCGATCTTATTTGGAAGCAAACTATATTTGACCAAGAAGATTTAAGTTGTAGTGACCAAAAGTTTTTTGACTATCAAAATAGCGTGTCACCGTGTCCAAATGTTAAATTATCAGATGTATGTCACGGTGACCAAAAGCTTATTGATTACCAATAGCATGTGACCATGACCAAATGTGGATTACCAGTAGTATGTCACCGTGACCAAATGTTTATTGATTGCCAGTAGTATGTCACCATTACCAAATGTTTATTCATTACATGTAGTATGTCACCATGATCAAATGTTTATTGATTACCAGTAGTATGTCACCGGGAACAAACGTGTATTGATAACAAGTTGTCTACCATTGTGATCAAATGTTTTTATTACCTGTAATATGTCACAGTGATTATATGCTTATAAATTATCAATAGTATGTTACCGTGACCAAATGTTTTTGTTCATCACCAGTAGTATGTCACTGTGACTATGTGTTTATTCATTAGCAGTAGTATGTCTCCGCTAAGTACGCACCATTAATAATAAAGAGCAAATACTGGTTGGCTCGGAATCAGGATAATGTGTCCGAGTGGGACGACATGACATGTCTATCCGCTGACAATAGTTTCAGTTAGCTAGCACTATGAATAACAAACTTAGCATAATTGTCTTGTACAAAGCGGAAATCGTTTTCATCATGCTGAAAATTAAATTGTTCTCGCCATGATTTAGCTAACTTGATGTTAAACAATAATCTCTCACTCACTCATATTTATTTACAGTTAAATTAAACTGGTCAATATGACTTGTTATTGCCAAATATATACAGTTCGACAAGTCTAAAGGGCCACCCAATATTTTTAATCACAATTCTGTTATTTTCTCTTTTTTTTTATAAATATGAAAGTATTTTATTGTGAATTAGATCATGTGGGCTACTGTTTGAATAGTATTTGAAGCATATCATGAAATCAAATTATTGGTTTGTATAAGCGGAAAACAAACATTTTTAAAGCATGTTTAATTGGTTAAGATGTTCAACATTTGTTTTTCCAGAACGTTTGAATGAATGCATGGATAAGCATTATCGCGCACGCTTACTCAGTAGCGAGTATAACTAGCACATTTACGGAAAAGCTCCACCACTCGCCTAGTTCGTGGAATGCTTTATCACATAATGTATCGGGTACATCTGGCCATGAACGTGATTCGAACTCACAATTTTAATGGTGCTGGACAATGATTGTAAAAATTGCTGTAAATCCAACTACCAGACGATCACGATAACGGATCCCCATCCCGCTCATGGTGAGGTGTACTCTATGCACCATTATCTGATAAAGTTTGTCGGTGACTTGTGGCAGATTTTGTGGGTTTTTTTTGCAGGTACTGCGATTTTCTGTTCAAAGTTAACTGACAACCACGATATAGCTGCAATATTGTTGAAAATGGGGTCAAAAACTATGGCCATACATACCCCCAAACCATTCATGTTGTATTTTGTGATTCTTTTTTGTTTGTTTTTGTTTTCATTATATTAAAATACCATGCCTAGCCAATGTTATTTGAGTGCCCTACATTGTTCATGTTACAAATATTATTACTGCTCGTTATCTGCTACTTTTGAAGGTCAAAGGTTAAGATGATTATTCTCTAAAATACAGTAAAATTAACTTAGAAAAAGCTGAACGTAGTTGGTAAGACAGGTCTAATAAGAAAACAAGAAAGGTTGGCAATATATGAATGACATTTTCATATTGATAGTACTTGTGTTGTCTCTATTTTGTTGGTGTCTCAGTGTAGATTTAAGAACTGACAAAGATATTCAATTCAAATAAATGTATTCATAAGAACAATAAGAGAGTTTGATCTATTCTATCTTTCTCTTTTATTGGGAAGATAATATGAAATGCATAAAACAACGAGTGAAAAGCAATACACATAACAATATATTTGTTAAAAATACAATGAAAAACTCGCGTGTCCTCAGAAATCACTAGATTTGATGACAAATACGTAATAATCTTTATGTTGTCTTTTTATTTTGAGAAAGTCCCATATCATCAGTACATTCAGTGATTGATGTATTATGTGTTCGTCACAAACAGCCATTAACCCTACTAATTTTCTTATTTTCTTAAATTCTGGAAAATAGGATACGATTTTGTGAACTAAACATTTCATTTACTATATATTTAAAGGGCATTAGCTACGATTTTGACCAACAAATTATATGCTTTGGAAATTGGTAAGCATTTCACATTAAGCAGCTTATCGAACCACTTTCCGCCTTTTGAGATTGAAAATCACCATCGATTACTTATTTGCTTGACCTCGCTTTTTCCGTATGCAATTGACCTTACTAGTGACAGGTAAAAACGAATAATTTGTATTTTGTCGCTTATTAACTCCAATTTGCACGATTCTTTGTCCGTAATTAACACCGACTAAAAGCAGATTCACTAAAAAATAAGAAATAAGTGCACTGTTGTACTGATTTAATGACGATTCGGCCAACTCCGTAAACAATGTCGATAATTAATAAGATGAACCATTTCTTGATCGATCTCAAAACACGAGCAGTTGCAGGTTTTTTCCCGATGCGCGTAGATTTCATAACATTTATAAGTTACAGAAACTCGTTTTACTAAGGCATTAATCATATCTGATAGTTTTTATGGGTAGCAAATAATTACGATTTGGCAGATAATGCCCCTTTAATCATTTGTAATGGATTTTTTCTAATTAATTATTTGTTTTGTTAATTTTGATTATAAACACGTTTTCAGTATTGATTATATTTAGGGCTAATGGCTGATTGAAACTCACGCATACCTAATATATCCTGCTTCGCTTCTATAGC
>MJUT01030173.1:502-48215 GCA_002080005.1 Gigantidas platifrons
ACTCCAGGAGAAATGATTGTAATCAGGTATTTCCGTAGAAATTATAGTAATCAGGTATTTCAGAAGACATCTTTGTAATCATATACTACAGGAGAAATCATAGTAATCAGGTACTTCAGGAGTAATTATAGTAATCAGGCACTTCAGGAGATATCATTGTAATCATGTACTTCAGGAGAAATCAGAGTAATCAGGTACTTCAGGAGAAATTATAGTAATCAGTTACTTCAGGAGAAATTATAGTAATCAGGTACTTTAGAAGAAATTAAAGTAATCAGGTACTTCAGGAGAAATTATAGTAATCAGCTACTTCAGGAGAAATTATAGTAATCAGGTACTTGAGGAGAAATCATAGTAGTCAGGTACTTCAGGAGAAATTATAATAATCAGGTACTTCTGGAGAAATTATAGTAATCAGGTTCTTCAGAAGAAATCATAGTAGTCAGGTACCTCAGGAGAAATTATAGTAATCAGCTACTTCAGGAAAAATTATAGTAATCAGGTACTTCAGGAGACATCATTGTAATCATGTACTTCAATAGAAATTATAGTACTAAGGTACTTCAGGAGAAATTATGGTAATCAGGTACTTCAGGAAAAATTATAGTAATCAGGTACTTCGGGAGAAATTATAGTAATCAGATATTTCAGGAGACATCATTGTAATCATGTACTTCAGGAGAAATCATAGTAATCAGGTACTTCAGGAGTAATTATAGTAATCAGGTACTTCAGGAGAAATTATAGTAATCAGATACTTCTGGAGAAATTATGACAATCAGACACTCCAGGAGAAATGATTGTAATCAGGTATTTCCGGAAAAATTATAGTAATCAGGTATTTCAGAAGACATCTTTGTAATCATATACTTCAGGAGAAATCATAGTAATCAGGTACTTCAGGAGTAATTATAGTAATCAGGTACTTCAGGGGAAATTATAGTAATCAGGTACTTTAGGAGAAATTAATGTAATCAGGTACTTCAGGAGAAATTATAGTAATCAGCTACTTCAGGAGAAATTATAGTAATCAGGTACTTGAGGAGAAATCATAGTAGTCAGGTACTTCTGGAGAAATTATAGTAATCAGGTATTTCAGAAGACATCATTGTAATCATGTACTTCAGGAGAAATCATAGTAATCAGGTACTTTAGGAGAAATTGTAGTAATCAAATACTTCATGAGAAATAGTAATCAGGTACTTCAGGAGACATCATTGTAATCATGTACTTCAGGAGAAATTATAGTCATCACCTACTTCATGAGAAATTATAGTAATCAGGTACTTGAGGAGAAATCATAGTAGTCAGGTACTTCAGGAGAAATTATAGTAATCAGGTACTTCTGGAGAAATTATAGTAATCAGGTTCTTCAGAAGAAATCATAGTAGTCAGGTACCTCAGGAGAAATTATAGTAATCATTTTCTTCAGGAGAAATTATTGTAATCAAGTACTTCAGGAGAAATCATTGTAATCATGTACTCCAGGAGAAATAATAGTAATCAGGTACTTCAGGAGAAATTATAGTAATCAGGTATTTCAGAAGACATCTTTGTAATCATATACTTCAGGAGAAATCATAGTAATCAGGTACTTCAGGAGTAATTATAGTAATCAGCTACTTCATGAGAAATTATAGTAATCAGGTACTTGAGGAGAAATCATAGTAGTCAGGTACTTCAGGAGAAATTATAGTAATCAGGTACTTCTGGAGAAATTATAGTAATCAGGTTCTTCAGAAGAAATCATAGTAGTCAGGTACCTCAGGAGAAATTATAGTAATCATTTACTTCAGGAGATATCATTTTAATCATGTACTTCAGGAGAAATCAGAGTAATCAGGTACTTCAGGAGAAATTATAGTAATCAGTTACTTCAGGAGAAATTATAGTAATCAGGTACTTGAGGAGAAATCATAGTAGTCAGGTACTTCAGGAGAAATTATAGTAATCAGGTACTCCTGGAGAAATTATAGTAATCAGGTTCTTCAGAAGAAATCATAGTAGTCAGGTACCTCAGGAGAAATTATAGTAATAATTTTCTTCAGGAGAAATTATTGTAATCAAGTACTTCAGGAGAAATCATTGTAATCAGGTACTTCAGGAGAAATTATATTAATAAAGTACTTCATGAGAAATAGTAATCAGTTACTTCAGAAGAAATTATAGTAATCAGGTACTTCTGGAGAAATTATAACAATCAGACACTTCAGGAGAAATGATTGTAATCAGGTAGTTCAGAAGAAATTATAGTAATCATTTACTTCAGGAGAAATTATATGAATCAGGTACTTCTGGAGAAATTATAGTAATCATTTACTTCAGGAAAAATTATAGTAATCAGGTACTTCAGGAGACATCATTGTAATCATGTACTTCAGGAGAAATTATAACAATCAGACACTCCATGAGAAATGATTGTAATCAGGTATTTCCGGAAAAATTATAGTAATCAGGTATTTCAGAAGACATCTTTGTAATCATATACTTCAGGAGAAATCATAGTAATCAGGTACTTCAGGAGAAATTATAGTAATCAGCTACTTCAGGAGAAATTATAGTAATCAGGTACTTGTGGAGAAATCATAGTAGTCAGGTACTTCAGGAGAAATTATAGTAATCAGGTACTTCTGGAGAAATTATAGTAATCAGGTATTTCAGAAGACATCATTGTAATCATGTACTTCAGGAGAAATCATAGTAATCAGGTACTTCTGGAGAAATTATAACAATCAGACACTTCAGGAGAAATGATTGTACTCAGGTAGTTCAGAAGAAATTATAGTAATCATTTACTTCAGGAGAAATTATATGAATCAGGTACTTCTGGAGAAATTATAGTAATCAGGTTCTTCAGAAGAAATCATAGTAGTCAGGTACTTCAGGAGAAATTATAGTAATCATTTACTGCAGGAAAAATTATAGTAATCAGGTACTTCAGGAGACATCATTGTAATCATGTACTTCAGGAGAAATTATAGTACTAAGGTACTTTAGGAGAAATTATAGTAATCAGGTACTTCAGGAGAAATTGTAGTAATCAAATACTTCATGAGAAATAGTAATCATGTACTTCAGGAGAAATCATAGTAATCAGGTACTTCAGGAGAAATTATAGCAATCAGATACCTCAGGAGAAATTATAGTATTCAGGTAGTTCAGAAGAAATTATAGTAGTCAGGTACTACAGGAGAAATAATAGTAATCATTTACTTCAGGAGACATCATTGTAATCATGTACTTCAGGAGAAATTATAGTACTAAGGTACTACAGGAGAAATTATGGTAATCAGGTACTTCAGGAAAAATTATAGTAATCAGGTACTTCTGGAGAAATTATAGTAATCAGATATTTCAGGAGACATCATTGTAATCATGTACTTCAGGAGAAATCATAGTAATCAGGTACTTCAGGAGTAATTATAGTAATCAGGTACTTCAGGAGAAATTAGAGTAATCAGATACTTCTGGAGAAATTATAACAATCAGACACTCCAGGAGAAATGATTGTAATCAGGTATTTCCGGAGAAATTATAGTAATCAGGTATTTCAGAAGACATCTTTGTAATCATATACTTCAGGAGAAATCATAGTAATCAGGTACTTCAGGAGTAATTATAGTAATCAGGTACTTCAGGAGAAATTATAGTAATCAGGTACTTTAGGAGAAATTAAAGTAATCAGGTACTTCAGGAGAAATTATAGTAATCAGCTACTTCAGGAGAAATTATAGTAATCAGGTACTTGAGGAGAAATCATAGTAGTAAGGTACTTCAGGAGAAATTATAGTAATCAGGTACTTCTGGAGAAATTATAGTAATCAGGTATTTCAGAAGACATCATTGTAATCAGGTACCTCAGGAGAAATTATAGTAATCATTTTCTTCAGGAGAAATTATTGTAATCAAGTACTTCAGGAGAAATCATTGTAATCATGTACTTCAGGAGAAATCATAGTTATCAGGTACTTCCGGAGAAATTATAGTAATCAGGTATTTCAGGAGAAATTAAAGTAATCAGGTACTTCAGGAGAAATTATAGTAATCAGGTGCTTCAGGAGACATCAATGTAATCATGTACTTCAGGAGAAATCATAATAATCAGGTACTTCAGGAGAAGTTGTAGTAATCAGGTACTTCAGGAGAAATTATAGAAATCATGTTCTTCAGAAGAAGTCATAATAATTAGGTACTTTAGGAGAAATAATAGTAATCAGGTACTTCAGGAGAAATTATAGTAATCAGGTACTTCAGGAGAAATTATAGTAATCAGGTACTTCAGGAGTAATTATAGCAATCAGGTTCTTCAGAAGAATTCATAGTAGTCAGATTCTTCAGGAGAAATTATAGTAATCGGGAACTTCAGGAGACATCATTGTAATCATATACTTTAGGAGAAATTATAGTAGTCAGGTGCTTCAGGAAACATCAATGTAATCATGTACTTCAGGAGAAATCATAGTAATCAGGTACTTCAGGAGAAATTATAGTAATCAGGTACTTCGGGAGAAATTATAGTAATCAGGTACTTCAGGAGAAATTATGGTAATCAGGTTCTGCAGAAGAAATCATAGTAGTCAGGTGCTTCAAGAGAAATTATGGTAATAAGGTACTTCAGTAGAAATTATGGTAGTCAGGTACTTCAGGAGAAATTATATCAATCAGATACTGCTGGAGAAATTATAACAATGAGACACTTCAGGAGAAATTATTGTAATCAGGTACTTCAGGAGAAATTATAGTAATCTGGTATTTCAGGAGAAAGTATAGTAATAAGGTACATCAGGAGAAATTATAGTAATCAGGTGGTTCAGGAGACATCATTGTAATAATGTACTTCAGGAGAAATCATAGTAATCAGGTACTTCAGGAAAAATTATAGTATTCAGGTTCTTCAGAAGAAATCATAGCAATCAGGTACTTCAAGAGACATCATTGTAATTATGTACTTCAGGAGAAATTATAGTAATCAGGTACTTCAGGAGAAATTATAGTAATCAGATACTTCTGGAGAAATTATTACAAGCAGACACTTCAGGAGAAATGATTGTAAGAAGGTACTTTAGGAGAAATTATAGTAAGCAGGTACATCAGAAGAAATTATAGTAATCTGGTGTTTCAGGAGAAATTATTGTAATCAGGTACTTCAAGAGAAATTATAATAATCAGATATTTCAGGAGAAATCATTGTAATCAGGTGCTTCAAGAGAAATCATTGTAATCATGTACTTCAGGAGAAATCATAGTAATCAGGTACTTGAGGAGAAATTATAGTAATCAGGTACTTCAGGAGAAATTATAGTATTCAGGTTCTTCAGCAGAAATCATAGTAGTCAGGTACTTCAGGAGGAATGATAGTAATCAGGTTTTTCAGGAAAAATTATAGTAATCGGGTACTTCAGGGGAAATTATAGTAATTAGGTAATTCAGGAGAAATCATAGTAATCAGGTACTTCAAGAGACATCATTGTAATTATGTACTTCAGGAGAAATTATAGTAATCAGGTACTTGAGGAGAAATTATAGTAATCAGGTACTTCAGGAGAAATCATAGTAATCAGGTACTTGAGGAGAAATCATAGTAGTCAGGTACTTCAGGAGGAATGATAGTAATCAGGTATTTCAGGAAAAATTATAGTAATCGGGTACTTCAGGGGAAATTATAGTAATTAGGTATTTCAGGAGAAATTATAGTAATCAGGTTCTTCAGGAGAAATTATAGTAATCAGGTACTTCAGGAGACATCATTGTAATCATGTACTTCAGGAGAAATCACAGTAATCAGGTACTTCAGGAGAAATTATAGTAATCAGGTACTTCAGGAGAAATTATTGTAATCAGGTACTTCAGGAGAAATTATAGTAATCAGGTACTTCAGGAGAAATTATTGTAATCAGGTACTTCAGGAGAAATTATAGTAATCAGGTAGTTCAGGACAAATTATGGTAATCAGATACTTCTGGAGAAATTATTACAATCAGACACTTCAGGAGAAATGATTGTAAGAGGGTACGTTAGGAGAAATTATAGTAATCAGGTCAATCAGGTAATTTAAAACTGAGTCAAACTAAGACAATCAAATATTAATCCCTTCAATTGACGAATATGAAATGTCATCTAAAATACAGAAGATGAAATATCACACATATCATGGGGTCTTGTTTTAATCGTGTGATTAAACTTAAATCCGAGAATGTTAATTTAACAAGATTTTGACAAAAAATAATTTGTTTCATGTCATGATCAAGAAAACTGATGTTGAATAACCTCAAACATGGAGAAAATAATATACACGTCGTGTGGGGTCAGGTTTTAATCGTGTCATTGAACTGAATCCGAAAATGATAATTTTTACAAGATTTGCGACGACAAATTATTTTTTATGTGATGATGACAACTGAATTGTACATACAATATTTTGTACGATAAAGTTGTGTTGTTTGTGAAGATTTGAGGAGAAATTGTGTTTAAATATTGTTTTATATTGATTGTTTTAGGGTGTGACACCTCTACTCCGTGTAGCACTGGAGGGAAGCACAGATGTGACAACGGAGGCAGGGACCTCACTCTCTTCAGGGGACAATAAGGTAATTAAATCCTCAGTAAAACTAAGACAATAAAATATTAAACTGACACATGAGGAATGTCATCTAAAATTAAGAAAATAAAATACAGGACACGTCGTCTGGGGTGAGATTTTAAACGTGTGATTGAACTGAATCTGAAAATGTTAATTTTAACAAGATTTGTGACAAAACATCATTTTTTTCATGTCAGGATGAAGGAAACTGATGTTGAATATCTTTTAAAATGGAGAAAATAATATAGGACACGTCGTTTGGGATCAGGTTTTAATCGTGTGATAGAACTGAATCAGAAAATGTTAATTTTAACAAGATTTGTGACGTATTTTTTTTTTTTCATGTCAGGATCAAGAAAACTGATGTTGAATATCTTCAAAAATGGAGAAAATAAAATAGGACACGTTGTGTTTGGTCAGGTTTTATCGTGTGATTGAACTGAATCTGAAAATGTTAATTTTAAAAACATTTGTAACAAAAAATGATTTTTTATGTGATGATGACAAGTGAATTGTTTGTAAAATACTTTTGTAGTATAAAGTTATGTTGTTTGTGAAGATTTGATAAGAAATTGTTTGTGTTTAAATACACTGATGTCACAAAGGTTCTACTGGAGGCAGGGGCCTCACTGTCTGCTGTGGATAAATATGTAAATAAACTCTCAGTAAAATTAAAACAATCAAATATTAAACTCTTCAAGTGGCACATGAGGAATATCATCTAAAGTGGAGAAAATAATATATTGGAAATGTCGTGTGGGGTGATATTTTAAACGTGTGATTGAACTGAATCTGAAAATGTGGGGCCCGGGTGGCTCAATGACTTAGGTCGCTGGATCTAACAACTCATACAAGCTTATTACCAATACGGCGTGGGTTCGCGCCCGGCTTTGTAAATAACAAAAAAGGGTGCACTCGACTCGCAATTGCAAGTGATAAAGTTTACCAATTGCTTGCCCATGATCGGTGGTTCTCTCCGGGTACTCCGGCTTCTCCACCACAAAAACTGGTCGCCATGATATAGCTGAAATATTGTTGAAAGTGGCGTCAAACACCACAAATCAAAACAAATCAAAAAATGTTAATCTTAACAAGATTTGTGACGAAAAATTATTTTTTGCATGGGACGATGAAGAAAACTGATGTTGAATATCTTCAAAAATAGAGAAAATAATATAGGACACGTCGTATAGGGTCAGGTTTTAATCATGTGATTGAACTGAATCTGAAAATGTTAATTTTAAAAAGATTTGTTACAAAAAATGTTTTTTTTTATGTGATGATGACAAGTGATTTTTTTATAAAATAATTTTGTAGTATAAACTTGTGTTGTTTGTGAAAATTTTATGAGAAATTCTTTGTGTTTAAATATTGATTTATATTGATTGTTTTAGGGATGGACACCTCTACACTGTGCAGTAGAAAGGGGAAACACAGATGTGACAAAGGTTCTACTACAGGCAGGGGCCTCACTATCTGCTGTGGACAGCTTGGTAATTAAAACCTCAGTTAAACTAAGACAATCAAATATTAAACTCTTCAAGTGACACATGAGGAATGTCATCTAAAATGAAGAAAATAAAATATCAGAAGCATCGTATGAGGTCTTGTTCTAATCGTGTCATTGAACTGAATCTAAAAATGTTAATTTTAACAAGATTTGTGACGAAAAACGTTTTCTTCATGCCAGGATCAAGAAAATTAATGTTGAATATCTTCAAAAATGGAGAAAATAAAATATCAGAAACATCTTTTTGGGTTTTGTTTTAATCCTGTAATTGAACTGAATCTGAAAATGTTAATTTTAACAAGATTTATGACGAAAAATGATTGTTTATGTGATGATTACAAGTGAATTGTTTATAAACTACTTTTGTAGTATAAAGTTGTGTTGTTTGTGAAGATCTGATGAGAAATTGTTTGTGTTTAATGTTGTTTTATATTTATTGTTTTAGGGCTGGACACCTCTACACCTGCCACCATGGAGGGGAGAGACAGATGTGACAAAGGTTCTATTAGAGGCAGAGGCCTCACCGTTTGCTGTGGACAAATGGGTAATTAAACCCTCAGTAAAACTAAGATAATCAAATATTAAACTCTTCAAGTGACACATGTGGAATGTCACCTAAAATGAAGAAAATAAAATGTCGGAAATGTCCTATGAGATCTTGTTCTAATAATGTGATTGAACTGAATCTGAAAATGTTATTTTTAATAAGATTTGTGACAATTTTTTTTTCAGGTCAGGATAAAGAAAACTGATGTTGAATATCTTCACAAATGGAGAAAATAATATAGGATGCGTCGTGTGGGGGTCAGGTTTTAATCGTGTGATTGAACTCAATCAGAAAATGTTCATTTTAAAAAGATGCGTTACAAAAAATAATTGTTTATGTGATGATGACAAGTGAATTGTTTATAAAAATACTTTTGTAGTATAAAGTTGTGTTGTTTGTGAAGATTTGATGAGAAATTGTTTGTGTCTAAATATTGTTTTATATTTATTGTGTTAGGGCAGGACACCTCTACACTGGGCAGCAGAGAGGGGAACCACAAATGTCACAAAGGTTCTACTGGAGGCAGGGGCCTCACTGTCTGCTGTGGATAAACATGTAAGTATCCCCTCAGTAAAACTAAGACAATCAAATATTAAACTCTTCATGTGACACATGAGGAATATCATCTAAAATGAAGAAAATAATATATTTTAAATGTCGTGTGGGGTGAAATTTTAATCGTGTGATTGAACTGAATCTGAAAATGTTAATTTTAACAAGATTTGTAAAAAAAAAAAAATGTTCATGTCAGGATGAAGAAAACTGATGTTGAATATTTTTAAAAATGAAGAAAATAATATAGGACACATCGTGTGAGATCATGTTTTAATCGTGTGATTGAACTGAATCTGAAAATGTAAATTTTAAAAGATTTGTTACAAAAAATGATTGTTTATGTGTTGATGACAACTCAATTGTTTATAAAATACTTTTGTAGTATACATTTGTTTTGTTTCTGCAGATTTGATGATACAATGTTTGTGTTTAAATATTGTTTTATATTTATTGTTTTAGGGCTGGACACCTCTACACTGTGCAGTAAATGGCGGTAGCACAGATGTGATACATGTTCTACTTGGTGCAGGGGCCTCACTGTCTGCTGTGGACAAGATGGTAATTAAACCCTCATTAAAACTAAGACAATCAAATATTAAACTCTTCAAGTTACACATGAGGAATGTCACCTAAAATGAAGAAAATAGAATATCAGAAGCATCGTATGATGTGTTGTTCTAATCATGTCATTGAACTGAATCTGAACATGTTAATTTTAACCAGATTTGTGACGAAAATAATTTTGTGTCATGTCAGGATCAAGAAAACTAATGTTGATTATCTTCAAAAAAGGAGAAAATAAAATATCAGAATAATCGTTTTGGGCTTTGTTTTAATCATGTGATTGAACTGAATCAGGAAATGTTAATCTTAAAGAAAAATGTGACAAAATATAATTGTTTTATGTGATAATGACAACTGAATTGTTTATAGAATATTTTTGTAATATAAAGTTGTGTTGTTTGTGAAGATTTGATGACAAAATGTCTGTTATTAACTGAGAAATTGTTTGTGTTTAAATATTGTGTTATATTTATTGTCTTAGAGCTGGACACCCTACACACTGCAGCATGAAAATGTTAATTTTGATAAGATTTGTTGCAATTTGTTTGTTTATGTCAGAGTCAATACAACTGATTTTGTATACTTCTTATGAGGAATTCATGGTGGAAAAAACAGTAAAAATTAAATAAACACATGAGATATAATGTTTTAATAAAACCTTGAATAAATATGTAATTAACATCATAACGTTATTTAGTCATAAGTTTATTGTTTTGTATCAATATATTACAGGGAAGGACCCCACACGATTTTGCAGAACATGAAGTGAAAGAACTGCTACAGGTAATAATTAACTAATATAGAACATTTTAGAACTAAATACATTATTTTGTATTTTTATTGGAATATAATAGAAATTGGTAATCCATATTTTTAGTCTTCACAATGAGTACTGCTACTCTGACACAAGACTAGTGAAACTCTGTTCGGACTAGTAAATTCAAATTGTCATTTCGCGGAATGCATTTTGCATTATATGTAGATTTGATTTCATAGTGTGTTGCACATGTAATGTAGGTGTACTACATGTCAACCAGTAAATACACTGCCTATGCTCTGTGTTACAAAAGTGACTACACCGATCTATTCTACTTCTCCCTATGTTATATTGTCTATCATTACAGTTTAAGGTTTTACAGAGTAGTGGTTCATGGTTTGTTTGCTTATATTTTCTACCATTACTGTTTAAGCTTTTACAGAGGAGTGGTTCATGTTGTTGTTATTATATTTTCTACCATTACTGTTTAAGCTTTTACAGAGGAGTGGTTCATGTTGTTGTTGTTATATTTTCTACCATTACTGTTTAAGCTTTTACAGAGGAGTGGTTCATGTTGTTGTTGTTATATTTTCTACCATTATTGTTTAAGCTTTTACAGAGGAGTGGTTCATGTTGTTGTTGTTATATTTTCTACCATTACTGTTTAAGCTTTTACAGAGGAATGGTTCATGTTGTTGTTGTTATATTTTCTACCATTGCTGTTTAAGCTTTTACAGAGGAGTGGTTCATGTTGTTGTTGTTATATTTTCTACCATTACTGTTTAAGCTTTTACAGAGGAGTGGTTCATGCTGTTGTTGTTATATTTTCTACCATTACTGTTTAAGCTTTTACAGAGGAGTGGTACATGTTGTTGTTGCTATATTGTCTACCATTACTGTTTAGGTTTGACAGAGGAGTGGTTCATGTTGTTGGTATTATATTGTCTACCATTATTGTTTAAGGTTTGACTGAGGAGTGGTTCATGTTGTTGTTGTTATATTGTCTACCAATACTCTTTGAGGATTGGCAGAGGAGTGGTTCATGTTGTGTTTGTTATATTGTCTACCATTACTGTTTAAGGTTTTACAGAGGAGTGGTTCATGTTTTGGTTGTTATATTGTATACCATTATTGCTTAAGGTTTGACAGAAGGGAGGTTCATGTTTTTGTGGTTGGTTATATTGTCTCACATTACTGTTTAAGGTTTGATTGAGGAGTAGTTCATGTTGTTTTTGTTATATTGTATACCATTATTGTTTAAGGTTTGACAGAGGAGTGGTTGATGTTGCTGTTATATTGACTACCATTTCTGTTTAAGGTTTGACAGAGGAGTGGTTTATGTTGTGGTCTTTATATTGTATACCGTTATTATTTAAGGTTTGGCAGAGGGGAGGTTCATGTTGTTGTGGTTGTTTATTGTGTAAAATTACTGTTTAAGGTTATACAGAAGAGTGGTTGATGTTGTGGTTGCTATATTGTCTACCAGTACTGTTTAGGGTTTTACAAAGGAGTTGTTGATGTTTTGGTTGTTATATTGTATACCGTTATTATTTAAGGGTTGACAGAGTTGAGGTGCTTGTTGTCGTTGTTATTTTGTCAGCCATTACTGTTTAAGGTTTGACAGAGGAATGGTTCGTGTTGTAGTTGCTTATATCGTCTACCATTATCGTTTAAGGTTTGACAGATTAATCATTCATGTTGTTGTTGGTTTTATAGTCTACCATTACTGTTTAAAGTTTTACAGAGGAATAGTTCGTGTTGTAGTTGTTATATTGTCAGATGAGAAATTGTTTGTGTTTAAATATTGTTTTATATTTATTGCTTTAGGGCTGGACACCTCTACACTATGCAGGAGAGAGGGAAAACGCAGATGCGACCAAGGTTCTACTGGAGGCAGGGACCTCACTGTCTGCTGTGGACAGTATGGTAATTAAAACCTCAGTAAAGCTAAGACAATCAAATATTAAACTCTTCAAGTGACATATGAGGAATGTCATCTAAAATGAAGAAAATAATATATCAGAAGCATCGTATGATGTCTTGTTATAATCGTATCATTGAACTGAATCTAAAAATGTTAATTTTAACAGGATTTGTGAAGAAGAATATATTTTTTTTCATGTCAGGATCAAGAAAACTGATGTTGAATATATAAGGGTAATCACAAAATTACCGAACACAGAGCAATCTTTAAAAATTGAAAAAAATAATATACGACACGTCGTGTGGGGTCATGTTTTAGTCGTGTGATTGAACTGAATCAGCAAGTGGTAATTGTAATAAGATTTGTGACGAAAAATTATTTGTTTTCATGATTGATTGATTGATTGATTGATTGATTGATTGATTGATTGATTGATTGGTATGATTTTCATGTCATGTTGTTGTTGTTATATTGTCTACCATTGCTGTTTATGGTTTGACAGAGGAGTGGTTCATGTTGTTGTTATATTGTATGCCATTATTGTTTAATGTTTTACAGAAGAATGGTTAATTGTTTTTTTTTTTATATTGTCTGCCGTTACTGTTTATGGCTTGACAGAGGAGTGGTTCATTTTGTTGTGGTTTTTTTTATTGTGTACCATTACTGTTTAAGGTTTGACAGAGGAGTGGTTCATGTTATTTTGGTTGTTTATTGTCTACCATTTCTGTTTAAGGTTTGACAGAGGAGTGGTTCATGGTGTTGTTGTTTATTGAACACCATTACTGTTTAAGGTTTGACAGAGAAGTGGTTCATGTTGTGGTTGTTATATTGTCTACCATTACTGTTTAAGGTTTGACAGAGGATTGCTTCATGTTGTTGTTGTTATATTGTCTACCATTACTGTTTAAGGTTTTACAGAGGAGTGGTGCATGTTGTTGTGGTTATATTGCCTACCATTACTCTTTAAGGTTTGACAGAGGAGTGGTTCATGTTATAGTTCGTTGTATTGTCTACCATTACTGTTGAAGGTTTTACAGAGTGGAGGTTCATCATGTGGTTGCTATATTTCTACCATTACTGTTTAAGGTTTGACAGAGGATTGCTTCATGTTGTTGTTGTTATATTGTCTACCATTACTTTTTAAGGTTTTACAGAGGAGTGGTTCATGTCTTGGTTGATTATGTTGTCTACCATTACTGTTTAAGGTTTGACAGAGAAGTGGTTCATGTTGTTGCTTTATTGTCTACCATTACTGTTTAAGGTTTTACAGAGGAGTGGTGCATGTTGTTGTGTTTTTTTTGCCTACCATTACTCTTTAAGGTTTGACAGAGGAGTGGTTCATGTTATAGTTCGTTGTATTGTCTACCATTACTGCTTAAGGTTTGACAGAGGAGAGGTGCATGTCTTAATTGGTTCTATTGTCTACCATTACTGTTGAAGGTTTTACAGAGTGGAGGTTCATGTTGTGGTTGTTATATTTCTACCATTACTGTTTAAGGTTTGAAAGAGGATTGGTTCATGTTGTTGTTGTTATATTGTCTACCATTACTGCTTAAGGTTTGACAGAGGGGTGGTTCATGTTTTGGTTGTTATATTTTCTATCATTACTGTTTAAGGTTTGACAGAGGGCAGGTTCAAGTTGTGGTTGCTATATTGTATACCATTACTGTTTAAGGTCTTACAGAAGGGAGGTTCATGTTGTGGTTGTTATATTGTCTACCATTACTGTTTAAGGTTTGACAGAGGAATGGTTCATGTTGTTGTTGCTATATTGTCTACCATTACTATCTAAGGTTTGACAAAGGAGTGGTACATATTGTGATCGGCATATTGTACACCATTACTGTTGAAGGTTTGACAGAAGGGGGGTTCATGTTGTGGTTGTTATATTGTATACTATTACTGTTTAAGGTTTGACAGAGGAGTGACTCATGTTGTTGTTGGTTTGTAATGCAGTGGTGGTTATATTGTATACAGTTACTGTTTAAGGTTTTACAGAGTAATTGTTCATGTTGTAGTTGATATATTGCATACCATTACTGTTAACGGTTTGACAGAGGAGTGGTTCCTGTTTTGTCTGTTATATTGTCTACCATAATTGTGTAAGGTTTGACAGAGGAATGAATCATGCTGTTGTTATATTGTCTACCATGACTGTTTAAGGTTTTACAAATGAGTGGTTCATGTTGTTGTTGTTGTTGTATTGTCTACAATTACTGTTTAAGTTTTGACAGAGGAGTGGTTCATGTTGTTATTGTTATATTGCCTACCATTACTATTTAAGGTTTGACAGTGAAGTGGTTCATGTTGTGGTTGCTATATTGTCTACCATTGCTGTTTAATATTTGACAGAGGAGTGGTTCATTTTGTGGTTGCTATATTGTCTACCATTGCTGTTTAAGATTTGACAGAGGAGTGGTTCATGTTGTTGCTATTTTGTCTACCATTACTGTTTAAGGTTTGACAGAGGAGTGGTTCATGTTGTGGTTGGTTATATTGTCTATCATTACCGTTTAAGGTTTGACAGAGGAATGCTTGTTGTTGTTATTTTGTCTACAATTACTTTTTAAGGTTGGACAGAAGGGAGGTTCATGTTGTGGTTGTTATATTGTCTACTATTGCTGTTTAACGTTTGACAGAGGAGTGGTTCATGTTTTGGTTGTTATATTGTCTACCATTACTGCTTAAAGTTTGCCAGAAGAGTGGTTCATGTTGTTCTTGTTATTTTGTCTACAATTACTGTTTAAGGTTTTACAGAGGAGCGGTTCATGTTGTTGTTATATTGTCTACCAATACTGTTTAAGGTTATGCAGAGGAATGTTTCATGTTGTGGTTCGTAATAGTGTCTACCATTACTGTTTAAGGTTTGACGGAGAAGTGGTTCGTGTGTTTGTTGTTATATTGGCTACCTTTACTGTTTAAGGTTTGAAAGAGGTGTGATTCATGTTGTGGTTGCTGTATTGTCTACCATTACTGTTTAAGGATTTACAAAGGAGTGGTTGATGTTGTTGTTGTTATATTGTCTACCATTACTGTTTAAGATTTGACAGAGGAGTGCTTCCTGTTGTTGTTGTTATATTGTCTACCATTAATGTTTAAGGTTTGACAGGAGAGTTTTTCATGTGGTTACTATATTGTCTACCGTTACTGTGGTTCATGTTGTTGTTGTTATATTGTCTACCATTGCTCTTTAAAGTTTGACAGAGCGGAATTTCATGTTGTTGTTTTTATATTGTATTCCATTGCCCTTTAAGGTTTCACAGAGCAGTGGTTCATGTTGTGGTTGTTATATTCTTTACCGTTATTGTTTAGGTTTGACAGAGGAGTGTTTCATATTGTTGTTGTTATATCGTCTACCATTATTGTTTAAGGTTTGACAGAGGAAAGGTTCATGTTGTTGTTGGTTTTATTGAGGAATAATTCGCGTTGTTGTTGTTATATTGTCTACATTTACTGTTTACGGTTTGACTTGCTATTTTGTCGACCATTGATGTTAAAGGTTTGACAGAGGAATGGTTCATGTTGTTGTTGTTATTTTGTCTACCATCACCTTTTAAGGTTGGACAGAGGGGAGGTTCCTGTTGTGGTTGCTATATAGTCTATTATTGCTGTTTAAGGTTTGACAGAGGAGTTGTTCATGTTTTGGTTGTTATATTGTATACAGTTATTGTTTCAGGTTTGAGAGAGTGGAGGTACATGTTGTGGTTGTTATAATGTCTACCATTGCTTTTTAGAGTTTGACAGAGGAGTTGTTCATGTTTTGGTTGTTATATTGTATACAGTTATTGTTTCAGGTTTGACAGAGTGGAGGTTCATGTTGTTGTTGTTAGTTGGTCTACCATTACTGCTTAAGGTTTGACAGAGGAATGGTTCGTGTTGTGGTTGTTATATTGTATACCACTACTGTTTAAGGTTTGACAGAGGGGAGGTTCGTATTGTTGTTGCTATATTGTCTACCATTGCTGATTAATGTTTGGCAGGGGAGTGGTTGATGGTGTTGTTGTTATCTTGTATACCATTACTGTATAAAGTTTGACAGAGGGGAGCTTCATGTTGTGGGTGTTATTTTGTATATCATTACTGTTTAAGGTTTTACAGAGGAGTGGTTCATGTTGTTGTTGTTATATTTTACAGATGAATGGTTTGTATTGTAGTCATGGTTATATTGTCTGCCACTACTGTTTAAAATTTAACTGGTGAGAGGTTCGCATTGTTCTGGTTGGTTTTACTGTTTACCTGTTGGTCTATATTAAATCAACTATATTATTTTCTTTAATAATTAAAAAAGAATGTTTATCTTATAATTGTAGAAATATGCTTCCAGTAGATCTGACATGGGTAAGTTGTTATCTATTAATAGATACATCCTTGTTGGAGGCAAAATAAAAAAAGAGAAATGACTACAGTTAAAAATGGTTAATGTTTAGATGCCAAGGTCCAACATTGTCACTACTATAATGTATATTTTAACATGCAAACCTATATGATAATGAATGGAAAGTGGTTTTCAGCTCACCGAAAGGTGAGATATTACCATGACTTGGCGTCCGTCCTCGTTGTCCACCGTTGTTTTTTTCTATGAGTTCATTATGCCACTTAGAACGAAGCTTAGTAGGAATATTCATTGGATGGTCTCCTTCACAGTTAATATGTTGATGAGAAGTACACAAAACAAACAAGAGTTCCAAAGGTGTCGAAAAGGATGTGTCCATATATATAGGTATACATTATTTATTGAGCATTTGTTTTTGATGATTTTTTTTTTATGATTTCGTGAGCTAGGAAAATCCCTTTCAGAAACATGTATAACGTTATTATGTAGCTAGAGGTAAAAAATATTAACTTTTTTAATGTTCATCCAATTTTAATGTAGTTTCCTGCAAAGTGTTTATCTTTATAAGTTATTGATGGCTCATCAAAATGTTTTGCAATTTTATTTCGAAAAGGGGTCTATGTGTTTCAAATGCCAAATGCTGGCATATTTAACAGATATGTAGATTTTTTTATTTTTCATCCAATTTTGATGCGTTTTTTGTTGTTGAATGAATTGTGTTGAGAGCTTTTGATAATATGTCGGCGGATTTCCTCTGTCTTTGACGGATTCTGAGATAAGCTTGAACGAAATAGGTCGTGAAATGCAAATTTCCAAAATTTTAAAGTTTGTATTCTTTATCTGATTTCGATGCAGTTTTTATTTTTTTTTGCGAAGTGCTCATCTTAATGGATTATTAATAATGACAATGGTCGGATAATATGAGTAGCCTATATTTATTCTCTCCTAATAAAAACAAGGCAGCAATCAAACATAGAATGAGTTTACAATAAATTGAAACATGCAACGTTTCTAAAAAAGATGATCAAATGGGAATAACTCTGGGGGAAATAATTTGAAATAAAAAAAAATATATATTCTGTGAGCCACAGAACGTTTTGAATCACACCTGCTGGAACCTTCTTCGGATAGTCTTTAAGGAAATGTATGCTTTTCTATTTTGATCGCACTTCGAAGATGGCCACCACAACAGGATTTTTTTTAATACAGGACTTATAATGTGAAAATAATTACATGGCCTTTTTCATACTTGCCCTTGTTATCAGCCCGATATCTTGATATGTGATAAATAAAATGATTTTGAGCTAGATCTGATTGAACTTGAACTTGCATATGAATAATCAGGCGAGTGATGCAAGCTCAGGTGAGCCTCTAATTTTTGTTTCTCAGAGAGAGCAAACTTGCTTTAATCAAGTTGTACATGAATGAATAAGAAAAGTTTGAAGATACCAAGGGTGTAATCACAAGTCAAAAATGGAGGAAGAACAGACAATGCAATGGCCAAAAGAAAAAGGACAAACAATGATATACAAAATATTACACAGAAAACTAAAGATCGAGCAACACGTACCCCACTAAAAACAAACAATGATCTATAAAACACTACACAGAAAACTAATGATCGAGCAACAAAAATCCCACTAAAAACCGGGAATGAACTCAGGTATTACACAATAATAACTCTTTCTGGTCTGCTTGTGGCACCTGTCATGTTATGACTACGACAAACGGAACATATTTGTGGTCATTTGTTTCACAGATATTCCTTAGTGATTAACTAGGTCATGGTGGCAAGGGAAAAACGTACACTGTGGTGATTTCAACATAACCAGTAGGAACCATTGGATCAATAGCTTCCTTGTCAGCAGCAAACTTCTATCAAGGGAATCATGATGGGAACCTCAAGGTCTGGAATACTGGATTAACTGAAAGATATATACTCCATATGCAAGTGCTGCTGGAAGTTTGCTACACCGTTATATGCTTTACTTTGTATTACATGTAGATCAGTGTATCTACACCATTCTATACTCCACTCTGTTTTACATGTATATCAGTGTATCTACATCCTTCTATTCCTCATTCTATGCTACATGTAGATCAGTATATCTACACTGTCCTATGCTTCACTATGTGTTACATATGGATCAGTGTATCTACACCATTCTATTCTCCACTCTGTTTTACATGTATATCAGTGTATCTACATCCCTCTATTCCTCATTCTATGCTACATGTAGATCAGTATATCTACACTGTTCTATGCTTCAGTATGTGTTACATATGGATCAGTGTATCTACATCGTTCTATTCGTCACTCTGATAAATGCACATGAGTGTATCTACTCCATTATATTATTCACTCTGTGTTACATGTAAATCAGTCTATCTACGCCATTTAATTCTTTACCCTGTGTCACTTGAAGATTAGTGTATCTACGTTGCTCTACGTTTTACTCAGTGGTACATATGGATCAGTGTATCTACATCATTCTATGCTACATTCTGTTACATGTAGTTCAGTGTATCTACACCTTACCATTCTACACTCTGTGTTACATGTAGATCAGTGTATTTACCCCATTCTATTATTCAATCTGTGTTAAATGTAGATCAGTGTATGTATACAATTATATTCTTCACTCTGTGTTACATGTAGATCAGTGTATCTATACCATTCTATTCTTCAATATATGCTAAATGTAGATCAGTGTATTTACACCGTTCTATAATTCATTTTGTCATACATGTAAATCAGTGTATCTACATTTTACTATACTTCACTCTGTGTAACATGTAGATCAATGTATCTACACCTTTCTATTTCTTCACTCTCTGCTCGATATATATCAGTCTATCTACACCGTTCTATTATTATACCCCCGCTCCACCTGAGGGGGGTATACTGGTTTACATCTGTCCGTCCTTCCGTCTGTCTGTATTTCCTCCGTCCCAAGATATGTTTCGTCGCATTTTGCGGGGGTATCATAAGTGAGCATTAGCTCACTGTTCATCTTGTTCACTCTGATAGCTGTAGACCAGAGTATCTACGCTATTATATTCTTCTTTCTGTGTTATATGCAGATCAATGTATCTACACTGTTCTATACTTCACTCTGTGTTACATTTAGATCAGTGTATCTACACCTTACCACTACATGGGTAAGTTGTTATCTATTAATAGATACATCCTTGTTGGATGCAAAATAAGAAAAAGACAAATGACTACAGTATAGAAAAGGTTAATGTTTAAATGCCAAGATCCAAACTTGTCACTACTATACTGTATATTGTAACATGCAAATCTATGGTATAATGAATGGAAAGTTGTTTTCAGCTCACAGAAAGGTGAGATATTGCAATCACTTGGCGTCTGTCCTCGCTGTCTGTCGTTATTTTCTTCTCTGAGTCTATTTTGCCACTTAGAACCAAACTTAGTAGGAATATTCACTGGATATTAATAGAAAGTTAACAATTGGAAAATTGAAATCATCGCTTTTGTCGTAAAGTTTCAAAGTTATGCTGTTGGCAGCTGCTCATGGTCAATTGCGAGTTGCCAAGGTATGAAGCAGATATAGCTGTATCTGTGGTATCCTTTATTTCCAGCTCATGTGCGATAGATGTGATCAACAAAATGACCTAACCTTAACCCATTCAATGTATGTAAACCACTAAACCGGTTTAATTCTATCATCTCTAACAGTTATAAAGTACAATATACAAGGTCAATGATTTGTTTTTCAGTCCTTCAGTTTCCAAAGATGGCAACGGCTGAAGAAATGAAAGAGCTTATTTCAAAGGGCACGTTCATGGCATATGAAAACCGTGTCTATTTAGCTGGTGCCTGCAATGTGGGTAAATCTACCCTCGCCAGTATTCTTCTTGGTAAGGAGATTCCACAAGATTGGAAATCAACTGATGGACTAATTATTTATTTTGGAAAGAATGGGATACATTTGAAAGACAAAACAATGGTTCCATTGAAAACAGGTAATACAACTTAAAATTACTTAAATGTATTGTTAAACAGTACCAGCTTTGCTTTTGTTGTAAACAAATTACGACAATAGTCAACGTCAGTCATAACTGTCAGTAATTATTGAGTTATATCATGACTTATTAGACAAATACTGGTAGAAAACACCACACAGGACTGACTTGGACAAGAACCGACATCAGTCATAACTGTCAGTAATTATTGAGTTATATCATGACTAACTAGACATAGTCTGGTAGAAAACATTAGACAGAACTGATTTGGACAAGAACTAACATCAGTCATAAATGTCAGTGGTGTTGTCCATGTTATATTCCGAAATAAGTCCCAAGGTTAGAAGGCATATTGCACGACCCGAAGGGGAGTGTATTATGCCTTCTAACCTTGGGACATATCTCGGCATATAGCATGGACAACACAATATTACTGTTATTATTACTCTAAATGTCTTTGGTGATTTTAAAAACTGAAATATATCTAAAATGTATTGATAGTATAAAGATTGGCAAATGATATTCAGTTAAATTCGAGAAATATTTAATTTCAACAATAACAATGAACAGTCAAATAATTAATTCCCAACCTTTTAAATGGCCATTGGTTTGACAGACGACAGCATCAACGTTAAAGAAAAACGTATACTACATTGTAAATTGTACACTGTTAAAAGCGCTCAGGTGATCCCGTTTAGACCCCGCCTATTTAAATGGCGTAACATTGTTGTAAGCTCCGCCCATCAGCATAGTAATGACTCCAACAACAGTACTATGCGAGTACATAGTACGACGACGCTATTTATTCTTTGTAAAATTATGTTTCGATACTATCATGTCAATTATAATGAAAGTTTCTTGCAGGAAGAGTAAAAATTATCTATATCATGACTAATTAGACATATACTGGTAGAAAACACCAGACAGAACTGAATTGGACAAGAACTAACATCAGTCATACCTGTCAGCAGTAATTGAGCTATATCATGACTAACTAGACATATTGTAGAAAACACCAGATACAACTAACTTGGACAAGAACCAACAGTGGTCATAGCTGTCAATAATTATTTTGCGATACAATGACTAACTAGACATAGTCTTGCAGAAAGCATTAGACAGAACTGATTACGACATGAACTAACATCAGTCATAGCTGTCAGTAATTATTTAGCTATATCATGACTAACTAGACATATAATGGTAGAAAAGAACAGACAGAACTGACTTGGACAAGGACTAACATAAGTCATAACTGTCAGTAATTATTGAGCTATATCATGACTAACTAGACATATTCTGGTAGAAAACAACAAACATTACTGACCTAGACAAGCACCAACATCAGTCATAACTGTCAGTAATTATTGAGCTATATCATGACTAACTAGACATATGCTGGTAGAAAATATTAGACAGAATTTATTTGAACAATAACTAACATCAGTCATAAATCTCAGTAATTATTGAGCTATATCATGACTAATTAGACATATACTGGTAGAAAATATTAGACATAACTGATTAGAACAAGAACCAACATCGTTCATAACTGTCAGTAATTATTGAGCTATATCATGACTAACTAGACATAGTCTGGTAGAAAACATTATACAGGACTGACTTGGACAAGAACTAACATCATTCATAACTGTCAGTAATTATTAAGCTACATCATGACTAACTTGACATAGTCTGGTAGAAAACAACAGACAGAACTGATTTAGAAAAGAACCAATATCAGCCATATCTGTCAGTAATTATTGGGCTATATTATGACTAACTAGACATATACTAGTAGAAAACATTATACAGAACTGATTAGGACTGGAACCAACAGTGGGCATTGCTGTCAGCAACCACTGAGCTATATCATGTTTAACTAGAAACCTACTAGTAGAACACATTAGACAGAACTGATTAAGACTGTAAGACAAGAACCAGGATCAGTCATAACTGTCAGTAATTATTGAGCTATAGCATGCCTAACTAGACATAGTTTGGTAGAAAGCATTAGAAGAACTGATTAGGACAAGAATTAACATCAGTCATACCTGTCAGCAAGCATTGAGCTATATCATGACTTATTAGATATAATGTGGTAGACAACATTAGACAGAACTGATTAGGACAAGAATCAACATCATTCATAACTGTCAGTAATTATTGGGCTATATTATGACTAACTAGACCTAAACTAGTAGAAAACATTAGACAGAACTGATTAGGACAAGAACTAACATCAGTCATAACTGTCAGTCATTATTGAGCTATATTATGACTAACTAGACATATACTAGTATACAACATTAGACATAACTGATTAGGACAAGAACTAACATCAGTCATAACTTCAGTAATTATTGAGTTATATTATGACTAACTAGACATATACTAGTATAAAACATTAGACAGAACTGATTAGGACAAGAACTAACATCAGTCATAACTGTCAGTAATTATTGAGCTATATTATGACTAACTAGACATATACTAGTATGAAACATTAGACAGAACTGATTAGGACAAGAACTAACATCAGTCATACATGTCAGTAATTAGTGAGCTATATCATGACTAATTAGACATATACTGGTAGAAAACATTAGACATAACTGATTAGAACAAGAACCAACATCAGTCATAACTGTCAGTAATAATTGAGCTATATCATGACTAACTAGACATAGTCTGGTAGAAAACATTAGACCGAACTGATTAGAACAAGAACTAACATCAGTTATAACTGTCATTAATTATCGAGTTATATCATGACTAGCTAGACATAGTGTGGTAGAAAACATTAGACATAACTGATTAGGACAAGAACTAACCTCAGTCATAACTGTCAGTAATTATTGAGCAATATCATGACTAACTAGACATAGTCTGATATAAAACATTAGACAGACCTGATAGAACAAGAATCATCATCAGTCATCAATGTCGGTGGTGTTGTCCATGTTATATGTCCCGAAATATGTCCCAATTTTAGAAGGCATAATGCACGACCCGAAAGGGAGTGTATTATGCCTCCTAACCTTGGGACATATTTCGGCATATAACATGGACAAGACAATAATTAGTGTTATTATTACTCTGAATGTCTTTGTGATTTTAAAAATTGAAATTTGTCTAAAATGTATTGATAGTATAACAATTGGCAAATGATATTCACTTAAATTCAAGAAACATTTAATTTCAACAATAACAATGAGCTGTCAAATATTGAATTCCCAAACCTGGAACTGGCCATTTCTTTGACAGACGACAGCATGGACGTTAAAGAAAAACGTATAATACATTGTAAATTGTACACTGTTAAAAGCGCTCAGGTGATCCCGTTTAGACCCCGCCTTTTTAAATGACGTAACATTGTTCTAAGCTTCGCCCATCAGCATAGTAATGACTCCAACAATAGTACTATGCGATTGCATACTACATAGTACAGTGACGTTATTTATTCTTTGTAAAATTATGTTTCGATAATATCATGTCAATTATAATGAAAGTTTCTAACATGAAGAGTAAAAATTAGCTATATCATGACTAATTAGACATATACTGGTAGAAGACATTGGACAGAACGGATTAGAACAAGAACCCACAGCAGTCATAGTTCTGTCAGTAATTATTGAGTTATATCATGATTAACTAGAAAACTACTGGTAGTACACATTAGACAGAACTGATTAAGACAAGAATCAACATCAGTCATAACTGTCAGTAATTATTGAGCTATATCATGACTAACTAGACATATACTGGTAGAAAACACCAGACAGAACTGAATTGTAGAAGAACAAGCATCAGTCATACCTGTCAGTAATTATTGAGCTCTCTCATGACTAACTATTCATATTGTAGAAAACAACAGTTAGAACTAACTTGGACAAGAACCAGCAGTGGTCATAGTTGTCAGTAATTACTTAGCTATATCATGACTAACTAGAAATATATTGGTAGAAAGCATTAGACAACTGATTAGGACAAGAACCAACATTAGTCATAGCTGTTAGTAATTATTGAGCTATATCATGACTAACTAGACTTATACTGGTAGAAAGCATTAGACAACTGATTAGGACAAGAACCAACATCAGTCATACCTGTCAGTAATAATTGAGCTATATCATGACTAACTAGACATATACTGGTAGAAAACACCAGACAGAACTGAATTGGACAGGAACAAGCATCAGTCATACCTGTCAGTAATTATTGAGCTATATCATGACTAACTAGACATATACTGGTAGAAAGCATTAGACAACTGATTAGGACAAGAACCAACATCAGTCATAGCTGTTAGTAATTATTGAGCTATATCATGACTAACTAGACATATACTGGTAGAAAGCATTAGACAACTGATTAGGACAAGAAACAACATCAGTCATACCTGTCAGTAATTATTGAGCTATATCATGACTAACTAGACATATACTGGTAGAAAGCATTAGACAACTGATTAGGACAAGAAACAACATCAGTCATACCTGTCAGTAATCATTGAGCTATATCATGACTAACTAGACATATACTGGTAGAAATCACCAGACAGAACTGAATTGGACAGGAACAAGCATCAGTCATACCTGTCAGTAATTATTTAGCTATATCATGACTAACTAGACATATACTGGAAGAAAACATTATACAGGACTGAATTGGACAAGAACTAACATCAGTCATAACTGTCAGTACGTCAGTAAGTATTGGGTTATATTATGACTAACTAGACATATACTGGTAGAAAACAACAGACATAACTGACTTGGACAAGAACCAACATCAGTCATAACTGTCAGTAATTATTGGATTATATTATGACTAACTAGACACATACTGGTAGAAAACATTATGCAGAACTGTTTAGGACAAGAACCAAAAGTGGGCATAGCTGTCAGCAACCACTGACCTATATCATGTTTAACTAGAAACCTACTAGTACAGACCCTGGATCAAGTTTACAATACGCACGAAACGCAAACGAACGAAAAACGAACGAACGCTTCACACGAACGACACGAAAAACGCACGGTATACGAAACGAACGCACGATACACGAAACGAAAGCACGATACACGAAACAAACGAACGATACACGAAACAAACGCACGATACACGAAACGAACGCACGATACGCGAATAGTATCGTGTTATTATTTGAATGACTTTTGTGCAAATTGATGTGATTACATTTGTGTAACTTCTGTAATCTTATATTTTATATGCAAGTTATATATATGAATGATAAATTAGTCGGTAAAGTAATAGGATAATAAAAGTTATATTAAATAGTTTATATTATCAATGTGCTTTATAATTATATTTATGATTAAATTTTAAATCTCATATATTTGACTTCCAAATATGACTTTCTATTTATATAATTATACAGAATTTATATTTATTTAATTATATAATTATACAGAATTAATATTTATATAATTATATAATTATACAGAATTTATATTTATATAATTATATAACTATACAGAATTTATATTTATAATTATTCGGATTATGAATTGACAATTCCAACCAGATATAGGTGTATCGGTTATTTTCTCGGTTAAGCTGTCCGAGAGGTGTGTGGCTTCAAAAGGTCATATAATTTTTTAATTAGAATGAAATTACAAATGTAAGAGTTGACATTTCACACCTACATTGCATGTATTTCCCAGGTGAAACCGCCAGAGGCGTTTGTTTACATACATGTAGATGATATCTGGTTTATGTGTGCTATAGTAAATTATAGAAAAATGCATTTATTAAATATGCTTTTTCTTAATGTACAAAATTACTGGTTTATATGTATATGTAAAATTTTGTTTACACTTTAATTTAAAACTTTTAGTAATGGTAAGATTGAAATTGAAGTTATTATTTTAAACTGGAAATCGTAGTTGACAAGTTCTTTATCGTGTATCGTTCGTTTCGTGTATCATTCATTTCGTGTATCGTTCGTTCGTATTTCGTTTCGTGTGTTCGTCTAATTAAACTGGCGAACGATACACGAAACGAACGAACAAATTACACGCACGAAACGCAAATGAACGAAAACGAAAAATGAACGAACGATACACGCAAACGAAACGAACGAAAAACGCAAACGATACGAAATATATGTTAAGTTAAACGATCCAGGGTCTGTAGAACACATTAGACAGAACTGATTAAGATTGTAAGACAAGAACCAGAACCAGGATCACTCATAACTGTCACTAATTATTGAGCTATATCATAGGTAAACATTAGACAGAATTCATTTGAACAAGAATCGACATCAGTGATAACTGTCAGTAATTATTGAGTCATCACTAACTAGACAAATAATGGTAGGAACGAGTAATTTATAAAAAAAAACCTACATGTTATATTTAAGCCATTTACTTGATATGAATGATGTTGAACCATATCTTGAACTCTTACTATATTGTTAATTTGTGAATTGTTTACATATGGTGATGTGTCTACCACATGTAAACCTTTGTTAACTAAATACTAGCATTGCATTCATATTCCGGAAACAATATAAATTGCACTACATTATCAGGTTTTGATGGTGATGTTTTGTCTAAAGTATTACGTGGCAAGCCAGACATGAAGCAAGAGAAACATACTTCCAAATATGATAGAAGTTTGCCAAAAAGAGGAAAGAAAATGAGGCCTCCCCATGCTACCAAAAAAAGGATGACATCTGCGAAACATCCAGCTGCCGCATGTAAATGTATTTCATCTAAGAAAACTGACACAACACTTGTCAAAGGAGCAAGAAATGAAGACACACATAAAGGACAGCCCAAACCACAACCACAGGCCCAGAAGATGTCAAAGCAAAGCTGCATTACAATTCACGAGGATATAAAAGAGGAATTGAGAAAAGGAAATTATAAAGTGAATATAGCCCCATCAGATCTTATTGATTTTGGAGGACAGAAATCATTTGACATGACACATCAGTTATTTATACAACATAAAGGAGAGTATATTTTGATGTTTAATGGCAGATTTGATTTCTGTGATCCTTTACCAGAATACCCACAAGGAGATGTTACTACAGAATGTAAGTTGGTGTAAATAAGTGTTTTGTTTTTTTCTGATTTACACACTAAGTAATAATATAAGTGTTGTCCCTATCTGCAGTGTCGGAATCAAAGTTGTTTTGTAGACACCTGTCCCTATTTGTATTGTATAAATTAGAGATATTTTTATTTGATTTGATTTATTTTGCTTAACGCCACTTTCAGCAATATTTCAACTATATCATGGCGACCAGTTTTAGTGGTGAAAGAAGCCAGAGTACCCGGAGCGAACCACTGACCATGGGCAAGCAACTGGTTGACGTTATCACTTGTGGCTGCGAGTCTTTTCCACACTTTTTTTGTAGTTTACAAAGCAGTTTGCGAACCCACGCCATATTAGTGAAAGGTTTGTATGAGTTGTTAGGTAATCCAAAAACCTAACTCATTGATCCACCCGGTCACCGAGACGTTTTTAGACTCATGTCCCTATTTGCATTGTCTGAATTAGATTTGCCTATTTAGACACCTGTCCCTATTTGTATTATCTGAATTAGAGTTGTTTTTGTAGACAGCTGTCCCTATTTGTATTCTCTGAATTAGATATGTTTTTGTAGACACCTGTCCAGATTTGTATTGTCTGAATAATAGATGTTTTCATAGACACCTATCCCTATTTGTATTGTCTGAATTAAATTTGTTTTTAGAACACCTGTCTCTATTTGTAGTGTCTGAATCAGAGTTGTTTTAGACACCTGTCCCGATTTATTGTGTCTGAATCAAAAATTTGATGTTTTTGGGAACACCTGTGTCTATTTGTTTTGTCTGATTTGAGGATGTTTTTGAGAACACCTGAGTCTTTTTCTTGTGTCTGATTCAAAGATGTTTTTCAGCAGGCTTGTCAGAATCATTTTTTTTAGACACATTTCCTTCTTTGTATTGTCTGAATCATACGATCAACTCTGATTACGACAACATTTCTTATTTGTGGTTGTAGATGAAATCCAGTTATTACTACAGAAAACACACAGAAACAACTCATCTTTATATGCCATTGTTACCCAGCATAGTTAAGCATATATGTTCAGTCATCTCTAAGCTAAATGGGTGACCAGGATAACAAATCAGTGTTTTCTGTAGTTATTCAAGTTTCCTCCTTAAATAAAACTGAATGTTATAATAGAACAAATGTTGTCAATTGTGTTTTATTTATGTATGCATGTATAACACTCTTCACTTAATCACACTTTTAATCTTAAAATAATCAAACTTTTACTTTCAGCTAGATTGAAGCATTAGGTGAGCTCTCTCCTGAATTATAATATAATCTTACTTTTACTTTCAGCTAGATTGAAGCATTAGGTGAGCTCTCTCCTGAATTATAATATAATCAAACTTTTACTTTCAGCTAGATTGAAGCATTAGGTGAGCTCTCTCCTGAATTATAATATAATCAAACTTTTACTTTCAGCTATATTGAAGCAATGGGTGAGCTCTGTCCTGAATTATGATATAATCAAACTTTTACTTTCAGCTAGATTGAAGCATTGGGTGAGCTCTGGCCTGAATTATGATATAATCAAACTTTTACTGTCAGCTATATTGAAGCATTACATCAGCTCTATCCTGGATTATACTATAATCAAACATTTACTGTCAACTATATTGAAGCATTACATACGCTCTCTCTTGGAATATAATATAATCAAACATTTACTTTCAGCTATATTGAAGCATTAGGTGAGCTCTCTCCTGGATTATAATATAATCAAACTTTTACTTTCAACAATATTGAAGCATTAGATGAGCTATCTCCTGAATTATAATATAATCAAACTTTTACTTTCAGCTATATTGAAGCATTGGGTGAGCTCTGTCCTGAATTATGATATAATCAAACTTTTACTGTCAGCTATATTGAAGCATTGGGTGAGCTCTGTCCTGAATTATGATATAATCAAACTTTTACTGTCAGCTATATTGAAGCATTACATGGGCTCTCAGCTGAATTATAATATAATAAAACTTTTACTTTCAGCTATATTGAAGCATTGGGTGAGCTCTGTCCTGAATTATGATATAATCAAACTTTTACTGTCAACTATATTGAAGCATTAGATGAGCTCTCTCCTGGAATATAATATAATCAAACATTTACTTTCAGCTATATTGAAGCATTAGATGAGCTCTCTCCTGGATTATAATATAATCAAACTTTTACTTTCAACAATATTGAAGCATTAGATGAGCTCTCTCCTGGATTATAATATAGTCATACTTTTACTTTCAGCTATATTGAAGCATTGGGTGAGCTCTGTCCTGAATTATGATATAATCAAACTTTTACTGTCAGCTATATTGAAGCATTACATGAGCTCTCAGCTGAATTATAATATAATCAAACTTTTACTTTCAGCTATATTGAAGCATTGGGTGAGCTCTGTCCTTAATTATGATATAATCAAACTTTTACTGTCAGCTATATTGAAGCATTACATAAGCTCTATCCTGGATTATACTATAATCAAACATTTACTGTCAACTATATTGAAGCATTACATACGCTCTCTCCTGGAATATAATATAATCAAACATTTACTTTCAGTTATATTGAAGCATTAGATGAGCTCTCTCCTGGATTATAATATAATCAAACTTTTACTTTCAACAATATTGAAGCATTAGATGAGCTATCTCCTGAATTATAATATAATCATACTTTTACTTTCAGCTATATTGAAGCATTAGATAAGCTCTATGCTGAATTATAATATAATCATACTTTTACTTTCAGCTACATTGAAGCATTAGATGAGCTCTCAGCTGAATTATAATTTAATCAAACTTTTACTTTCAGCTATATTGAAGCATTGGGTGAGCTCTGGCCTGAATTATGATATAATCAAACTTTTACTGTCAGCTATATTGAAGCATTGCATAAGCTCTATCCTGGATTATACTATAATCAAACATTTACTGTCAACTATATTGAAGCATTACATACGCTCTCTCTTGGAATATAATATAATCAAACATTTACTTTCAGCTATATTGAAGCATTAGATGAGCTCTCTCCTGGATTATAATATAATCAAACTTTTACTTTCAACAATATTGAAGCATTAGATGAGCTATCTCCTGAATTATAATATAATCATACTTTTACTTTCAGCTAGATTGAAGCATTAGATAAGCTCTATGCTGAATTATAATATAGTCATACTTTTACTTTCAGCTATATTGAAGCATTGGGTGAGCTCTATCCTTTCGTATTGTTCAGATGATGACGACATTCTGCCAATAATACTATTTGCAGCAACACACAGTGATTTCTATACTCAGGTTTGATAGTTTGTTTTTATTATTATTTTCTTCTTAGCTGGTTGGACTTAAAGGTCAATGGGATACTGTTGTCATTTATCATATTATTATATTAATTATGTAGTTGAGAATATTAGTTACAATTTTGTTTAAGCTCAAATTTACCAATTTTTCAAATAATGGGGAAAAACTAAATATATGTACTTTATATTCGTATGTTGTGACAGCAAATATTTCGTCACTGACTATTTCTCAAAATAACAGACAACCATTATCAAAGTAAGTGATTCAACAATTATTAAAGTGACTGATTCCATCATTACAAGAGTATGTGATTACATCATTATCAAACCAATCGATTCCACTATTAACTGAGTGAACGATTCAATCATTATCAAAGTGATTGAGTCCACCGTTATCTGTGTGACCGATTCAATCATTATCAATGTGACCAATTCAACCATTTTCAAAGTGACCGATTCCACCATGATCAAAGTGGGCATTTCTAAGACCCATGAAGATTGTTATTGATACAGATAGATGAATGTGTTGCATTTTATGATCAAATCAAAAAAGTAGAGTGGTTGTTGGGGACTGAGCTTGGATTCCATATAGACAGCTTATAATTCATACTGAGTATAAATATACAGTGTTGTATAGCCTTTACAGCAGTGAACATTACCAATTTGTAGTTAGAGACCATTACAGGTAGGACTTGTTCGATTTCTGACTTTTATCATTTTTTTCTGTTCTGGTGTTATGCTCCTTCGTAAGCCGAGATCTATTGATTTTTGTTTTCATTTTCAGAAAGATCGTATTGACAGGAGCATAGAATTAACCAAAGACCTTCAAGCAATGTTTCAAAATCATAAACAACATAAGCGCATAATATTCGATGACATCTTCTTTATAAATGGAAAAGATGAAAATGACCCTGAAATTAATCGACTTAAGACCAAGCTAGTTGAGGTAGCATTTAGGCAACAGTCCTGGGGTAAAAGAATGCCTATGGCGTGGGTCCCACTGGATCTACAATTGTCTGAGATGAGGTCAGACAATATGACCCTAATTTCAAAAGAAGATCTGACAGTCCTGAATAAAAGTAATGAGGACCTGGCACTTACTGATGCACAAATTGAGCATTTCCTAAAAGTTCAACATTCCTTAGGCAAAATTTTATATTTTGACCAACATGGACTTGAGAAATTCATAATTGTACAGCCACAATCACTTGTAAACATCTTAAGATCTTTCATCACAGATGAACTTTTCTGGCCCCAAGAGAAAAGCCTCCGAGATATTCTACTTAAAATGAATAATACAGGAGAAATTGCCAAAAAAGATCTACTCAAGCTTTGGTCACAGGAGGAATTTAATCAACACATGCCAAACAATGAATTTAAAGAGTTTATAATACAAGTCCTGGTTCACCTAGACATTCTTGTAGAACCAAAACCCTATTGCCAAGAACAGAAGTCTACTGTCCAGTCATACCTTGTACCATGCATAGCAAAACGTAAGCTACCAGTCACTGACGTTTATTATAAATCAAGAGAAGATAAAATGATATGCTTATCTTACAAACTATTAAAATCGTCCATACCTGCTGCCTTGTCTTTTAAGTTAATTGGTGCTGCAATGAATGTTTGGCCTTTAAAGGAAACGCCAGAAGGTGTTTGTTTGTATCATCAAGCTGCAATAGTTTGCATTGATCCAGCAAATGAGTTGCATATTTCGGTGAAAGATAATAAGATTATTATCTACTTAATAAACAAGGACACCAAACGTTTCATACCGCCAAACATTGCATCCACTGTACAAGAATGCTTAACATTGACATTGAAAAATGTACTTGAGTTCTATCACAAAAGCTTCGGAAAATCGCTCTCTACATCGGAGGTATCAAATTTGTTTGAAATAGAAGTCGGAGAATGGTGCGATACCGGAGCGTGTTATATACCAGTTCCAGGAGAAAAACCAATGCTGGAATGGACATGTAAGAATAAGAAGACACACAAAACAAAGTTTCCACTTTTCTGGATATTTGACAAGGTAAGTTTGATGTTCATTAATCTTCATTATTTTCTATTGTTTTTTTTTTTCAAATTCATTGACACATTAAATAAACACTGTTTACCGGGTATGCTTTTATTCAATATTTCAACTGAACATAAAACATTATAAAGAAAACTCAAATGCCTGTATTTGGTACATTTTTTTGTATATCAGTTCACTCCGACTGCACAGTAAGCTATCTTATTTTAATCGGATAAAAAATGTCCATAAGCACTGCATGCCATCGACAGCTTCACAATATAAAAGACAGTCTACAAATAATATATCATTAAAATATATATAGGCATCAATCTTCATACTTATATTGAATATTTTGTAAACAATGGATATCAAATGCATAGTAAACAATAAATAACTGTGCGTTTATCTAGTACTGTGCTCGATGAATGGCAATTTTCTGTTTGACCTTTTAACATGACAATATCGTGCAAATTGTTACCTTAACAGGTGATAGTAAACTATCAACTAATTAGATACAATGTAAGCATAATGTAGCCATTTGAACATATGTTTATAGTAAGACATAGTAAACAAATATACAGAGAAAAACATAAAACAGCAACAATTATTCAACACATAGTTTAACATAGAACCATATAAACATAATGTAGACATATGAACACATGTTCATAGTAAAACATAGTAAACAAAGATACAGAGAACAACATATAGTTTAACATAGAACTATATAAACATAATGCAGACATATGAACACGTATTTATAGTCAAACATAGTAAATAAATATACAAAGAACAACATATAGTTTAACATAGAACCATGTAAGCATAATATAGACATATGAACACATGTTTATAGTAAAACATAGTAAACAAATATACAGAGAACAACATATAGTTTAACATAGAACCATATAAACATAATGTAGACATATGAACACGTGTTCATAGTAAAACATAGCAAATAAATATACAAAGAACAACATATAGTTTAACATAGAACCATATAAGCATAATGTACACATATGAACACATGTTCATAGTAAAACATAGTAAACAAATATACAGAGAACAACATATATTTTACCATAGAACCATATAAACATAATGTGGACATATGAACACGTGTTCATAGTAAAACATAGTAAACAAATATACAGAGAACAACATATAATTTAACATATAACTATATAAAAATAATGTAGACATATGAAGACGTGTTCATAGTAAAACATAGCAAATAAATATACAAAGAACAACATATAATTTAACATAGAACCATATAAGCATAATGTACACATATGAACACGTGTTCATAGTAAAACATTGTAAACAAATATACAGAGAACAACATATAGTTTAACATAGAACCATTTCAACATAATGTAAACATATGAACACGTGTTATAATAAAACATAGTAAACAAATATACAGTGAACAACATATAGTTTAACATAGAATCGTATAAACATAATGTAGACATATGAACACGTGTTCATAGTAAAACATAGTAAACACATATACAGAGAACAACATATAGTTTAACATTTTACCATGTAAGCATACTATAGACATATGAACACATGTTTATAGTAAAACATAGTAAACAAATATACAGAGAACTACATATAGTTTAACATAGAACCATATGAGCATAATGTAGACATATGAACACGTGTTCATAGTAAAACATAGTAAACAAATATACAGAGAACAGCATATAGTTTAACATAGAACCATAAAAGCATAATGTAGAAATATGAACACGTGTTCATAGTAAGATATGGTAAATAAATATACAGAGAACAACATAGTGTTTAACATAGAACCATATAAACATAATGTTAACATATGAAAACGTGTTTATAGTAAGACATAGTAAATAAATATACAGAGAACATCATATTGTTTAACATAGGACCATATAAACATAATGATAACATATGAACAGGTGTTTATAGTAAGACATAGTAAATAAATATACAGAGAACAACATATAGTTTAACATAGAACCATATACACATAATGTAGACATATGAACATGTGTTTATAGTAAAGCATAGTAAACAAATATACAGAGAACAACATATTATTTAGCATAGAACCATACAAACATGATGTACATATATGAACACGTGTTTATAGTAAAGCATAGTAAACAAATATACAGAGAACAAACATATAGTTTAACATAGAACCATATAAACATAAAGTAGACATATGAACACGTGTTTGTAATAAAACATAGTAAACAAATATACAGAGAACAACATAAAGTTTAACATAGAACCATATAAGCATAATGTAGACATATGAACACGTGTTTATTGTAAAGCACAGTAAACAAATATACCGAGAACAACATATAGTTTAACATAGATCCATATACACATAATGTAGACATATGAACACGTGTTTATAGTAAAACATAGTAAACAAATATACAGAGAACAACATATAGGTTAACATAGAACCATGTAAGCATAATGTAGACATATGAACACGTGTTTATAGTAAAACAGAGTAAACAAATATACAGAGAACAACATATAGTTTAACATAGAACCATATACACATAATGTAGACATATGCACACGTGTTTATTGTAAAGCATAGTAAACAAATATACCGAGAACAACATATAGTTTAACATAGATCCATATAAACACAATGTAGACATATGAACACGTGTTTATGGTAAAACATAGTAAATCAATATACAAAGAACAAAATATAGTTTAACATAGAACCATGTAAACATAATGTAGACATATGAACACGTGTTTATAGTAAAACATAGTAAACAAATATACAGAGAACAACATATAGTTTAACATAGAACTATATAAACATACTGTAGACATATGGACACGTGTTTATAGTAAAACATAGTCAACAAATATACAGAGAACAACATATAGTTTAACATAGAACCATATAAACATAATGTAGACATATGAACACGTGTTCATAATAAAACATAGTAAATAAATATACAGAGAACAACATATAGTTTAACATAGAACCATGTAAACATAATGTAGACATATGAACACGTGTTCAGAGTAAAACATAGTAAACAAATATACAGAGAACAACATATAGTTTAACATAGAACCATGTAAACTTAATTTAGACATATGAACACATGTTAATAGTAAAAGATAGCAAACAAATATACAGAGAACAACATATAGCTCAACATAGAACCATATGGATAAGTAAAAAAAAGCAACAATTCTTCTTCTCTGAAACCAATTATTAACATATATTGATATTAAATCTGACCATAGTTGCGATTATTCCACCGCGATAGCGGTGAGGGGTTATAGTAATAGCGTCGTCTGTCTCTCTGTCTGTCCATCCGTCACACTTTCTTGTTTACGCCATAACTTGAGTAAACATGGATAGATTTGAATAATTTTTTGCATGTGGCCTGTAATTATTATTATCTTGGAAGGGTTCTAACATGGAGATATTTGAAGCAAGGGTTATGGTTGAAAAATCAACAATTTTGAGAATTGTGTCTTGTTTACGCGATAACTTTTGTAAACATTGATAAATTTGAATAATGTGTGGCATGTGGCTGGTAAATATCATTATCTTGGATGGGTTCTTACATGGAAATATTTGAAGCAAGGGTTTTGGGGGAAAATCTTAACTTTTGGTTGAAAAATCAACAATTTTGGGAATTTAGTTTTATTTACGCGATAACTTGAGTAAACATGGATAGATTTGAATAAGTATTTGCAAGTGGCTTGTAATTATCATTATCTTGGATGGGTTCTAACATGGAAATATTTGAAACAAGGGTTTTCGGGAAAAATTTTAGTTTTTGGTTGAAAAATCACCAATTTTGAGAATTGTGTCTTGTTTACCTGATAACTTTAGTAAACATGGATAGATTTTAATAATCTTTGCATGTGGCTTGTAAGTATGCTATACATTAAGACTGCAAGGCTGCTTTCTATAAATATATAAAACTAAATATTATGCAAGTGCGGGGGAATACGTCGCGCATTCATGCGCCAGGCGGTTCTTTTATTGTATTAATTTACTAGGAATGTGTTGTCATTATATTCTACATTATAATTTTAGACACAAGACACGTGTGATGAAAGATGTTCAGGTAATTTTATACTATTATTTTATACACAAGACATGTGTGGTGAAAGATGTTCAGGTGATTTTTTATTTTAGGCACAAGACACATACGTCTTTTGTGATGAAAGGTGTGTAAATAAATGTATACTATTATTTTAAACACACATACATGTAATAATAGATGTACAGCTACTTTTATGTAATTTTAGGCACAAGACATATATCTTTTGTGATAAAAGATGTGCAAGCAATTTTTTACTTTTTAAGTAAAAACAAATCATTTTATGTTTTTAGTTCACCCTGCGTCCGTCCGTGGTACGTCGTAGGATCTTCTCCTCTGAAACCACCTAGCCAAATCAATCCAATCCTGGAAGGGGTGTGCAACTTTCAAAATTTCGTCCGACAGCCCCGCCCTGCATTTAAGATGGATGCTGTTACTAAAAGTAGACATTTCCTCAATTGTCCATTGCTTGGTTTATTATATATCATACGAGCTCATATTTTACTGGTAGCTACATGGCAATTTGTAATTTAACATTAATGCATGGTTTAATTTTTTTCACTTTCTGTCGATTTATGCCGATCATGCAAATTAGTCATATCTGGATTAAAGTTCACAATTCATCTCCTCAGAAACCAATGAACCAAATTACACCAAATTTCGCTGAGAAGGTACTTGTGTGATCCTAGCTCAATATTGTATCCAATATCTCTACATCATATTCAACATGGCGGACATCTAAAAAATGAATTTATTTGTCTATTTCTGCATTATCAGTCAAAATGATCTCATATCTTAACTCCAGCTGAATTACAATGAGTTGGTGATCATATCATCCAAGTTTTCCTGTGATTTGTATTCTTTTCTATCTACAGATTTATACCGATTATGTATATTTTTAGAGAACAAGGATCATATAAAATATTCTGTCCAGAAATCTGAGCTGAAATGATTTTTGCTTGGCTCACTTTCAAAATCCTGTTTGACACTACCACACTCTATCCTCCTTCCAAGATGGCTGGCATTACTGTTAGTAGAAAGTTCATTAAGTAAAATAGAAGTGAAATAGAAAACTAGGTCATCGGTTACAGAGTAAAGGGACATCTAGTTTGTATATATTTCTAGCTTACCTCGTGACTCATTTTTTTTTAATGTAAAATATTCCTCAATTTACATGCACTAATATTTTAATATGTGACATATGAACTCCATTTCGTTCAAAGCTCAGTTTGTGTATATTGTCCTGGGTACTATACAATCCCTGACCCTAATCAACAGTACAAGCAAACAATAAACAAAGCATTGAGAAAACCAGAAATTAAATCAGTAATTATCCTACTACATGTTTGACAGTCATTGTGTACTGTAGTGACCTGAATAAAATATTTATTATCTCCCTTTTTATATATGATATCTATATTATTTCCCTTTTATATATTATAAGTTTCTTAACACCAAGGATTTGGCATTGTGTACTCTAATGACCTGTATGAAATATAAATTATCTCCCCTTTTATATTTGATATATATATCTCCCCTTTTATATTTGATATATATAGTATCTCCCCTTATATATTTGTTATTTATATTATCTGCCCTTTGATATTTGATATTTATATTATCTCCCCTTGTATATTTGATATTTATATCACCTCCCATTGTATATTTGATATGTCTTTTAACTGCAGGTCTTGACACCCAGGATTTGACATTGTGTCCTACTGACCAACATCTTGTTAGACTGGCTGGTCTTGTACCTGTTGGCACATTTTATAAGCTTGTCATCCATTTAGGATTGTCCGACATTTCATGGAATAATATTGTAGAACAGTATCAAGGATATGATCAAAAAGTCGTGAACTTTGTGGCCCTTTGTGAATGGAGACAGCAAAAGTACAAAGATATGGAGACGACATCATTTAAGGATTTATCTGATGCGTTAACTGAAGTTGATTATAACCAGCATGTTCTCTGTCAGGTAGGTAATAACTAATGTCATATCTGACTGGTTCATTTGTCATGTAAGTAATAATTAAAATCATATATGACTGATTCTATGTCAGGTAGGTAATAACTAATGTCATATCTGACTTTTTCTATTTCAGATAGGTAATAACTAATGTCATACCTGACTGGGTATATGTCAGATAGGTAATAACTAATATCATAACTTACTGGCTCTATGTCAGATAGGTACTAACTAAAGTCATATATGACTTGTTCCATTTAAATGCGACACAGAATACTAAGCAGATGAGCAACAATGACCCCCACCAAATCCGGGGGGTGAAACCAGATGATCATGAAGGGTAAACATGTTCTACTACTTCTTATAATATACCCGCCATGTTACTCATGTATATAGTCAAGTCTGGTAAATGTCTAGGTAGTGCTGACGGCAAGACAAATCTATGTAGAAATTAAAAGATCCATTGTCATCTGATGTATTGGTAATTTGTAATGGTAAAGCAGAACGTGATGATGACCGTATAATTTTTGTAGCGATGACCTCAACCTAGGAGCACCTCTCCACTGTCTTATATTTGATACATAATTATCTTCCTTAACGACTTATTTGTGTATTACAGGTATTCAGGGAGAACGTGAAGGTTTTAGGTATGTACAATCTTTAATATACAAAAGCAAAATAGTTAGACGAGGTATAGTAAGTTTTATAGATACAATAATTATGGATGCGGTATAGAATATTTCTACCAAATCTCACATCTTTTTGATGTCTCTTTAGCTCAAATGGCTCAAAAAGAGGACAAGGAAGTTTTAAGCATCTATTTTCGTCTATCACTCATAGCTTTTCTGACCCCTTAATTTCCAATGTTTAACGGGCTGCAATAAATGATATTGGCACCAGTCGTATAATAATTATTCCCCAAAGCGTATTATCAGAGTTGGCGGAAATCGTCTGACCCGCTGGATAGATAACCTGACAAACCTCAGCCCTTCTTCATTATTACTTAACAAACCCCAACCCTTCTCTATTATTACTTGACAAACCCCAGTCCTTCGCTATTATTACCTGACAAATCTCAGCCCTTCTCTACTGTTACCTGACAAACCCCAGCCCTTCTTTATTATTACTTGACAAACCCCAGTCCTGTATTATTACTTGAAAAAACCCCATTCCTTCTCTATTATTACTTGACAAACCCAAACCCTTCTCTATTATTACTTGACAAACCACAGGCCTTCTCTATTATTACCTGACAAACCCCAGCCATTCTCTATTATTATAAAACAAACCCCAGCCCTTCTCTATTTTTACTTGACAAATCCCAGTCCTTCTCTATTATTACCTTACAAACCACAGTCCTTCTGTATTATTACCTGAAAAGCCCCAGCCCTTCTCTATTATTATAAAACAAACCTCACCCCTTCTCTATTATTACCTGGCAAACCCCTGTCCTTCTCTATTATTACTTGACAAACCTCAGTCAAGCCCCAGTCCTTCTCTATTATTACCTGACAAACCCCAGCCCTTCTCTATTATTACCTGACAAACCCCAACCATTCTCTATTATTACCTGTCAAACCCCAGGCCTTCTCTATTATTACCTGACAAACCCCAGCCCTTCTCTATTATTTCCTGACAAACCCCATTCCTTCTCTATTATTACCTGACAAACCCCTGCCCTTCTCTATTGTTACCTGACAAACCCCAGGCCTTCTCTATTATTACCTGTCAAACCCCAGCCCTTATCTATTATTACCTGACAAACCCCAGTTTTTCTCTAGTAATACCTGTCAAACTCCAGTCCTTCTCTATTATTACCTGACAAACCCCAGCCCTTTTCTATTATTACCTGACAAACCCCAGTCCTTCTCTATTATTACCTGTCAATCCCAGCCCTTCCCTATTATTACCTGACAAACCCCAGCCCTTCTCTATTGTTAACTGGCAAACCTGATTGACAAGGCATCACATATCCTGCTCCTTAAGACGTGCATAACAACTCAGTGTGGGTTCAGCTCTTAAAACGTCCCCAGTACCCAGTTTAGGAAATACAATGCATGATGTTACTTCAATTAAATTATTCCATATAGAGTACCAACAATCAGTCAATATAGCTGACATTATGTTCGTATGACAAGTAGTCTATTATGGAAGAAGAGTTTGCAGATACCAAAGGGGCAATTATAATCCGTATATCGAAGAAGAACAACACAATGATGGAAAGAAAAAGCACAAAAGGACAAACAACGATCAACAGAACATACATATAAAACTACAGATCGAGTAACACGAACCGCACTAAAATCCAGGGATGAACCCAGGTGCTTCGGAAAGGTATGCAGTTCCTGCTCCACTAGTGACACCTGACATGTCAATCTAGTTGCAAAAAAAAATATTTTATCAAATATTTGAAATATAATGAAATAAATCTGCTTTTATAGGTATTGATAGCATTGCACTACAACAGATCCCTGACGATGAAGTATTGAAAGAATTATCNCCTTCTCTATTATTACCTGACAAACCCCAGCCCTTCTCTATTATTACCTGACAAACCCCAGTCCTTCTCTATTATTACCTGTCAAACCCAGCCCTTTTCTATTATTACCTGACAAACCCCAGCCCTTCTCTATTATTACCTGACAAACCCCAGCCCTTCTCTATTATTACCTGACAAACCCCATTCCTTCTCTATTATTACCTGTCATACTCAGCCTTCTCTATTATTACCTGACAAACCCCAGCCCTTCTCTATTGTTACCTGGTAAACCTGATTGACAAGGCATCACCTATCCTGCTCCTTAAGACGTGCTTAACAACTCAGTGTGGGTTCAGCTCTTGAAACCGTCCCCAGTACCCAGTTTAGGAAATACAATGCATGATGTTACTTCAATTAAATTATTCCATACAGAGTACCAACAATCAGTCAATATAGCTGAAATTATGTTCGTATGACAAGTAGTCTATTATGGAAGAAGAGTTTGCAGATACCAAAGGGGCAATTATAATCCGTATATCGAAGAAGAACAACACAATAATGGAAAGAAAAAGCACAAAAGGACAAACAACGATCAACAGAACATACATATAAAACTACAGATCGGGTAACACGAACCCCACTAAAATCATGGGATGAACCCAGGTGCTTCGGAAAGGTAATCAGTTCCTGCTCCACTAGTGACACCTGACATGTCAATCTAGTTGCAAAAAACTATTTTAGCAAATATTTAGAAATATAATGAAATAAATCTGTTTTTATAGGTGTTGATAACATTGCACTACAACGGATCCCTGACGATGATGTATTGAAAGAATTATCAGAACAAGTTGGCAACTGTGCTATGCAGCTCGGAGTTGAACTAGGATTAAGTATGGTGGACATTGAGGAGTCTCTCGTCAAGTATTCAAAGAACATGTTTAGTAGGACTTTTGATGTTTTGAAAAAGTGGAAATATTCCAGAAAAGTTAAGCCAATAATTCGTATTTTGATGAGAGCAATTCAAGCGAGTGATCCAAGAGGACTTCTGTTTCTAAGACTCAAATATGCATAATTATCATAAACTATAAACAAGTACAAATATACTATTGGTTAATAGTATATGAATACAATATTTAACAACATGTACCACTAAAACTTCAAACCATTCATGTTTAAATAAATAAATACCCACTCCTTAAAACAACATGTACCACTAAAACTTGTTGTATATCAAACCATTCATGTGTAAGTAAATAAATACCCACTACTTAAAACAACATATACCACTAAAACTTGTTGTATATCAAACCATTCGTGTGTAAATAAATACATACTCACTCCTTAAAACAACATGTACCACTAAAACTTGTTGTATATCAAACCATTCATGTGTAAATAAATAAATACCCACTCCTTAAAACAACATGTACCACTAAAACTTGTTGTATATCAAACCATTCATGTGTAAATAAATAAATACCCACTCCTTAAAACAACATGTACCACTAAAACTTGTTGTATATCAAACCATTCATGTGTAAATAAATAAATACCCACTCCTTAAAACAACATGTACCACTAAAACTTGTTGTATATCAAACCATTCATGTGTAAATAAATAAATACCTACTCCTTAAAACAACATGTACCACTAAGACTTGTTAGCTCACCTGACCCAAAGGGTCAGCTGAGTTATTGCTACCGCTGGGCGTCCGTCGTCCGTCTGTCGTTAGCTTTTTGCAGTTTAATCAACTCCTCGAAAACAACTGGGCCAATTTGAACCAAACTTTGGTGGAATGGTCCTTGGGTGGTCCCCTTTTATAATTGTGTCCAACAATCTCCCCCGCCAACCAAGATGGCTGCCGTTACTAAAAATAGAAAATTCGTCAAAACATCACTTAAAAATTATTTCTCTGAAACTACTGGGCCAATTGGGCCCAAACTATGGTGGAATGGTCTTCATATGGTCCTCTTTGAGAATTGTGTCCGACGACCCCGGCCGCCAACCATGATAGCCACCGTTACTAAAAATATAAAATTGTGCAAAAAATCATTTAAAAATGATCTCCTGTGAAACTACTGGGCCAGTTGTGCCCAAACTATGCTGGAATGGTCTTTAGGTGGTCAACTTTCAGAATTGTGTCCAGGGTCGGCCGCCAACCAAAATGGCCACAGTTACTAAAAATGGGAAATTCAGCAAAAAATCACTTACAAATTATTTCCTCAGAAACTGCTGGGCCAATTGGCCCCAAACTATGGTAGAATTGTCTTTAGGTGATCATCCTTCAGAATTGTGTTCGACGACCCTGGCCGCCAACCAAGATGGCCATCGTTACTAAGAATGGGAAATTCAGCAAAAAATCACTTTACAATTATCTCCTCTGAAACTGCTGGGCCAATTGGCCCCAAACTATGGTGGAATGGTCTTTAGGTGATCCCCTTTCAGAATTCTGTCCGATGACCCCGGCCACCAACCAAGATGGCTGTCATTACTAAAAATATCAAATTCGGCAAAAATCACTTACAAATTATCTTCTCTCAAACTGCCTGGCCAATTGGGCCCAAACTATGTTGGAATGGTCTTCAGATGGTCCTCTTTGAAATCTTTGTCCGACGACCCCGGCCGCCAGCCAATATGGCCACCGTTACTAAAAATTTAAATTCAACAAAAAATCACTGAAAAGTTATCTCCTCTGAAACTGCTGGGCTAATTGGGCCCAAACTATGGTGGAATGGTCTTTAGGTGATCCCCTTTCAGAATTATGTCCGACGACCCGGCCACCACCCATGATATCCGCCATTACAAAAAACAGAAAATTTTGCAAAATATTACTTAACAGTTATCTCCTCTGAAACCGCTGGGTCAAATGGGCCCAAACTATGGTGAAATGGTCTTTCGACGGTCCTCCTTCAGAATTATATCCGACAACCCCGCCCGCCAAAGAAGATGGCGGCCATTGCTAAAAATAGAAGATTCGCAAAAATTTACTTAAAAATTATCTCCTCTGAAACTGCTGGCCAACTTTTAGCCAGGTGAGCGAATACATGCTCCTAGGAGTCTCTAGTTGTATATCAAGCCATTCCTGTGTAAAAAAATAAATACCCACTCCTTAAAACTACATGTACCACTAAAACTTGTTGTATATCAAACCATTCCTGTGTAAATAAATAAATCCCACTCATTAAAACAAAGATAACTGATATCTAAACAATTAGATATTGTTTGGTATATTAAGACAAAGATAAATGATATCTGAACATTAAGATATGATTTGGTATATTAAGACAACAATAAACGATATCTGAACAATAAGATATGATTTGGTATATTAAGACTAAGATAAATTATATCTGAACATTAAAATATTATTTGTTTTATTAAGACTAAGATACATGATATCTGAATACTAAGATATAATTTTCATATCAAGATTAAGATAAATGATATCTGAACATTAAGATATTCTTTGTTATATTAAGACTAAGATAAATGATATCTGAACATTAAGATATTATTTTGCATACAAAAATGCATTAAGACTAAGATAAACGATATTTGAACATAAAGATATTATTTCGTATATTAAAACTAAGATAAATGATATCTGAACAGTAAGATACTATTTGTTATATCAAGATTAAGATAAATGAAATCTGAACTTTAAGATATTCTTTGTTATTTTAAGACTAAGATAAATGATATCTGAACATTAAGATATAATTTTTATATCAAGATTAAGATAAATGATATCTGAACATTAAGATATTCTTTGTTATATTAAGACTAAGATAAATGATATCTGAACATTAAGATATTCTTTGTTATATCAAGACTAAGATCAGTTTTATCTGAACATTATGATATTCTTTGCTATATTAAGACTAAGATCAATTTACATACATGATCTTAGAAAATTGGTAAAACAAAGGTAGACAATTTTAGCTTTAAATAGTGATTTCTGATGACATGATGATTATTTTTTATATTATATAGTTAAATGTTGTTGTGGTAAATATCTTGTGTATATTATATAGTTAAATGATGTTATGGTATATATCTTGTGTATATTATGTTGTTAGTTGAATTAAGGAATAGAAGTATTGTCTGTTAAAAGTTACAAACATCTGTTGAGGATGTAGAAGACGTAGAAAGACGTGGAATATTGATGATTTTGTCGCAAAAGCCTAATGAAAAATCGTGATGTCATAATAAACTTTTTCAGTGTAGAACTTAAACATCTGACGTTATTTCTCATCATGTACGCTTCAGTTGGGGATACAATCCAGTAAGAAATTATTGCAAATGTAGACGATGTTTTTATTTTCAATTTGTTTATTCTTTTTATTGATTGAAATCTGGTATATTTTTATAAAATACTAAACGTACCGGTACATTATCCCGGCCTCGTTATTAAGCATATTTTATAATAAGTACTTGTTAGTATAGAATCAGAATGTATTTCAAATGTAGACAATGTCTTTATTTTCAATTTGTTTATTTTAAATTTAACTTTCTTGTTATTAATTGAAATCTGGTATATTTTTTATAAAATACTAAAAGTACTGGTACATTATCCCGGCCTCGTTAATAAACATATATAATAATAAGTACTTGTTAGTATACAATAAGAAATTGTTTCAAATGTAGATAATATCTTTATTTTCAGTTTGCTTTTGTGGGGTAATTTAACGGATTTTTAATGAAATCTGTGCATTTTTATGAAAATACAAAATGTACCAATATATTATCCCGGCCTCGTTAACATTAATAAGCATATATACTAATCAGTAGTACTTGTTAGTATACAATATACAATCTACATACATTTTAAAATCAATTTGATATTTTTTAGACAATGTTTCAAACAATTAAAACTTCTACACGATATTTTAATATCATAGCAATCTTATTTTGTTTACATATGAGATATATAGAAATAAATAGAACAAAAATATCAAATTGCATTTATTAAAATTGTTGGTTTCAAAGTATTCAATATGGTGGCTTATTCACATTAAAGTGCTTAGTTACCACTTTGGTATCTTCAAACTCTTCTTACGTCGTGTCAATTTGACGTCACCATAAGTGAATGAAAAAAAGGGTTATATAATAATTGCATTAGAATGCTTAATCTTGTAATGAGGTATACTAGATATATTTAGTAATTTACAAACTCCATATCAGAAAATTAGAAAACAAAGGTTGACAAGGTCAACTTTAAAACGTGATTTATGATGTTGAACTGATTATTAAGTCTCCCAAACAACGTTGGGAGACTTATTGCTTTTGCTCCGTTTCTTATTATTATTATGGCTCCCAAACGAAGTTTGCGAGACATATTGTTTTTGCTCTGTTTCTTATTATGGCTCCCAAACGAAGTATGTGAGACATATTGTTTTTGCTCTGTTTCTTATTATTATGGCTCCCAAACGAAGTTTGTGAGACATATTATTTTTGCTCTGTTTCTTATTATTATTATTCTTATTATTCCACCTTTTTCTTCCGCATCAATTTTGTCCGGAGCTTTTCTCGGTAACCGTACAGCGGATCCATTTGAAACTTGACACACAAATAGATCATCACTCAAAGTGGTGCACCTGGTTTTAAAAATTTCAAAATGGCCGCCAATATGCAAAAAAGTTATAAAAAACACAAAAATGATTATAGCAGGTTACTCGCCAAACGAAAGTTGATGAAACTTGATAGGAACAACATCCACATCAAGTGGAACAAGATAAGCCCAAAAAAAATCGGAATCGGTTGGACAAACTTTGCCGCAGTTGCCATGGAAAACATTTTTTATTCCTTTAATCAAACTTCATGAATCTTTGTAGGAATATCCACCGTAGTGTGTGCAGCTTTTGGGGGGTTGACAAATTCAAAATGGCGGCCGTTGCCATGGTAACCAAGGTACAAAATGGCTGCCAAATACAAATATCTTCCGATTTGGGAGAAATTTGGTTTCCAAGTAGATTATGATGTTGCGAATTGATATGCATCGTTGGTTTGCTATGG
>MJUT01030173.1:68903-84854 GCA_002080005.1 Gigantidas platifrons
GAGTACACACTAACACAGGGAGTAAGAGTGTGGTGGTTATCTAATCCCCAAACATAGAGTACACACTAACACAGGGAGTAAGAGTGTGGTGGTTATCTAATCCCCAAATATAGAGTACACACTAACACAGGGAGTAAGAGTGTGGTGGTTATCTAACTCCCAAACATAGAGTACACACTAACACAGGGAGTAAGAGTGTGTTGGTTATCTAACCCCCAAGCATACAGTACACACTAACACAGGGAGTAAGAGTGTGGTGGTTATCTAATCCCCAAACATAGAGTACACACTAACACAGGGAGTAAGAGTGTGGTGGTTATATAACCCACAAACATAAGAGTATACACTAATGCAGGGAGTAAGGATGTGGTGGTTAACTAATCCCCAAACATACAGTACACACTAACAGAGGGAGTAAGAGTGTGGCGGTTATCCCACCCTCGTACAAGTGTGAGGGAATAATAATGTTACCAATGTTACCTGGAAAGGTTGAGTAAGCTATTACAAAGTCAGTGTTTGAAGCAGGCTGTTTATCTAAGTAGATAGGTCTACTGTCAAGTTGTATACTATCAAAGGAAGGCTGTATACTTCGCATCCTTACATTGCAATCAACCATATCTAGAACACAATTAGCAGATTATTTTCTGACATGATCAATTTTCACCAGCTATTATCAAACTTCAAATAATTTGTTTAAATTATTGATGATTTGTAATTTTTCCTTTTGATCTTTACACATCATAATATCTGTTACCAAGCAACAAGCATGATACAAACATATTATCGTCAATTTCTAAGTTGACATTCTATTGATTTCACAGAGGCTGTCGTGGTCGTATTATAGTTGGATTTACAACTACCTGTGCAATCAGTGCCTATCACCACTAACATTGTGAGTTTGAACCCCGTTCATGGAAAGGTGTACTCGATAAAACATAATGTTTGTCAATGACTTGCAACAGATCTGTGGTTTTCTCCAGGTACTCTGGTTTCCCCCACCAATAAAACTCACTGCCCCGATATAACTGAAATATTGTTAAAAGTGGCGTTAAACACCATAATTCAAAACTGGTATTTCCAGTTTTCATTTTCAATAAAAATCATAAATTAATATTGTTCAACATGCTTACCTCCCCTACATATATTAACTATAAAACAGGCCTACCTCCCCTATATGCATTAACTATAAAAGAGGCTTACCTCCCCTACATGCATTAACTATAAAACAGGCTTACCTCCCCTTCATGCATTAACTATAAAACAGGTTTATCTCCCCTACATGCATTAACTATAAAACAGGCTTACCTCCCCTACATGCACTAACTATAAAACAGGCTTACCTCCCCTATATGCATTAACTATAAAACATACTTACCTCCCCTGCATGCATCAATTATAAACATTTTTGGTTTATCTTTCATGGCAGGACACCCATTTCTGTTGAAGAATTCTACTAGACTCACTATTTTCTGTTTTTCATTATCTACACCATAAATATACTCATCATTGCCATGGGACATCAGAACAACTACTAAACTGTCCACCTGATGAAGAGTCGCTAATCGTGAAAATCTTAAAAGTACTTCCTCTATTTCCTACACAATATAAAGCAATTCTATGATAACATTATTAGACAACAATTAAAAATGTTTGTTTTTGATTTTTTTTTTTTGGGTATACTAGTCAAATATAATCTCTTGGTACCATGATTCTAAGTAGAATGTTACCAGTGTTATGAGGTGAGAGATTGTTGTTCAACTCAAAATTAGCAATTTTTCAGCTATATTACTGCTGCACTGTATGGTCAGGAGCGAAAAATAGCTCAAATATTGATAGACTGTTAAAGGTTCAAAAAAGAGCAGCTCGTATAATTCTAAATGTTAGTGAAATTACGACACTGTCGTCTATTCTTTTTCAAAATTTGAAATGGATGCCTATAAATGACTATTTTGTTGATAGAAAATGTATTTTAACCTATAAAGTGTTGAACAACTTAACACCTGAGTATTTGAATGTTTTTCAGTATGTTAGTCAAGTAAGTTCAAGAATAACTAGACAAAGTGTTAACAATTTACTTCTTGTACCAAATCTAAAACAGAATATTATAGACGTTCTTTTGTTATATCGTCATGCAATCTTTGGAATAATATGTCAAATGAAATGAGAGAAAGTACATCTTTAGAAATGTTTAAGACCAAATATTTAAATGAATATTTCAATTGAAATATACTCATGATCTATTGTATATTCTAACATGACGTCCTTCATTGGCTATATAAATAACAGTGATAAAACTCACGATATATTTTAATTCGCTCATGCGTATTGACGAACAAATTACAAACATAATTCCCTAGTGAATTTACGTATTCATACAGCACTGTGGTGCATAACAAACATAAAAACGTCCGTCTTGTTTTTACCTATATTTTTCCGGAATAAATACTTAAGACAACCATCAATGGACTTAGACTTTTGAAAATTAACATCTTCCGGAAGTCGTTTACAAGGAACGCTGATGACATTGAAAGACATCGTTATTGATTTATTTTTAAGATTTTGTGAGCATTTTACATGTTTAAGTTGCTAAATTCAAAATGCCATTAAATTGGAAAATATCAGTAACTTCATAGCATCACAGTCTATTTATACATAAAAGAAAAACAACTGTAAACTGTAAAACATGAAGGTTAGTGAATTTTGTTATGAAATGCATTTCCATTACCGACTTCCACTTCAAAAAATATGTTAGATTTTTCCTACCAGAATCGAAACAATTCATGGAAACCAGAGTTTGTATCACGTTTTAACATGGGTAACATTATTTTCGTTGCATTTTATCCCTCGCTAATGCTCGTGATAAAATTTGTACGAAAATAATGTTACCCATGTTAAAACTGTATACAAACTCTGGCTTCCATGAATTATTTCTTAAACACTGTTTTTATATTGATTTTATAGTTTTATAATTTATTGTGTAAATACTGTATATAATGCAGGACCACATTGTAAACTAGTTTGTATAACTAAATGTGCTATTCATCCTGTTGAAATAATAAGTGATTAACGATGTATTTTAAAACGAGAGGACTTTTCTCAGTCATCTCTCATCGAAGGGCTAAGCGTCCTCGAGTTTTAAAAAACATCTTTAATTATTTTATCGCTATTTTGTATTCATAATTAAATAATTTTTGTTGAAATACTGACATTTTTTTTAAACACAATTAATATTTTATATCGTTAATCACTTAATTATCAAGAATTTGGTAATGTGACGTCATTATAACGTCATATTAGAAAACAAGATATTACTACGCGCGTCCTTGACTACGCTTAGCGATTAGTGATAAGTGGAATCATCTCATGCGCTTACATGATATGAAATATATCGGTTTTAAACATCAAAGGGTAAATAAACAAAATAGTGATAAAAGACATTATTATTATTATTATATCATGGTGATAACAAGTTACATTTGATGAGATGATAATGATGCGCACATTGTACTAGACTATCATGCTAGTTTTATTTTTATTGTGATAGCTCACTGAAACTACCCACTGCAGATAGACATGTTGCTTCACTCAGACACTGACATTATCCCAATTCCGAGCCAACCTGTCTTTGCTCTTTCTCCTTAATGCTGCGTGCTTAGCAGAGAGCAACAAATACCAATTTAATAATCTTTGGTTTGACCCAACCAAGGTTTGAACCAATGATCTAATGCACACGAGCCAAGCATGCTAACCATTACACCACTTTTGTCCACTTTTTTAAAATCATAAAATCTGACAGAGTTTTGTCACTTTTTGACATTGCAGCATAAACAAAATATATGTACATTGTTGGAGAACATTAAATCTATTTATATGCGTTGTGACACATGGTGATAACAGCTCAAAGGTTTGCTTCTCTACCTAAAGCTAATATAAATAAATATTATAATTTCTAACATTACTCATACAGTCAAACCTACTCCTACAGCCACCTCTATTAAACTATAAACTTAAATAAGCAACCACCAGTCTTAAATTATGTGATTACTTTTTCATGATTCCTTCATTGACTGCTTAATACAGCCTTGACTGTATATTGTATGTATCTACCTGTACATATAAGAAAGGATTTCATGATACCTACAGGGGCCTCAATGAGTTAGGTAGTTGGATTACCTAACAACTCATACAAGCCTATCACAAATATGCCGTGGGTTTGAGCCCGGCTTTGTAAATTACTAAAAGGTGTGCACTCAACTCGCAGCCGAAAAGTGATAAAGTTTACCAGTTGCTTGCCCATGATCGGTGGTTCTCTAAGGGTACTTCAGCTTCTTACACCACTAAAACTGGTCACCATGATATAGTTGAAATATTGCTGAAAGTGGCATTAAACACAATAAATCAAATCATGATACCTACACAGCCAGTCTGATCCTTATTCATATCCACTTTAAATCCTAATTCTGTAAATAATTTAGTCAGTATTTCTCCATCTTGTTGAGCACCTGTTCTGTGTTTTCCATTTGGAAAAGACTCGTTGTTGATGATTAATACAAAACCTCTAGGTGTTGATGTCATTTTATAAGTCTGAAAGCCAAAAGTAAATAATACATTGTAGTCTTAAAATCAATCCCAGAAATTAGGTCTCTGCCCATTCTGTAATACAACTGAAGATGAAAAACATTTTCTTCTTTATTGTGCTTATAAGTTGCAGATTAAGGAAGGTGTGATGACAATGAAGATAAGAGATAGTGATTCTTATATGAGGAATCTGCTATGTATTTATGTCTCTCTCTTTTTTTTTGTTTAAAGGGATAGTGCCGTAAGTTTTTAATTTTTTTTTAAAGGGTTTTTTTTTGCGTTGAAAGTTGATATACCTTCAAAACACGAGTATAAAACAATGTTGTGTGCAGCTCGTCTCCCAGCATCATTAATTATACAAGTCCCAGTCTCCCAGCATCATTAATTATACAAGTCCCAGTCTCCCAGCATCATTAATTATACAAGTCCCAGTCTCCCAGCATCATTAATTATGCAAGTCCCAATTACCAAGCTACATACACAATGGCACTGATGTTTACACTTCAGGATGAGTTTGAACTCTCAACGTTTCCTTCAATTCCATCCAACAGTCATGTAGGTGGCCTATGTTAATTCTTGTTTTAATATAATTTGCCAAAACTTATTTCCTGTTTCTTTTTACAGCAGTGGTTCAATTAAAATTCTCATACGACTGCATGCAGGCATCGGCAGACTTTTCCCCCTAAACAACAGACTTCATGCATGCATAGTAAAAGGTCACCTAAGGTCATATTAATAGGGGCCATATCTTGTCAAACATACAGGAATTTATGTTCGAAATGTGTTTTCATGAAAATAAGAGAGAATGGATGGACTTTTTACTTTAAAACTCGATAATTAGTGTTATTTTATATTTTTAATCATTATAATGTACTCCGTGTAAAAAATATCTGGACAAAAAAATCACCAAATCAACGACATTACCTGTTTTTTGTTATAAAATGTTTCAACAAGATGGATGATGTACAAAAGAATTATAAACTACATTTAGTATATAAACTTTTCTGTTCTGTAAAAACACGGATATCTAACTGAGTGTGCACGACGCATTTCAGGATAAAATTGCATAACATTCAAACCTTGGCTTTTTCTGACATACTGTTGGTACTTTTTCTCTCTGTATCTTGCAGGCTTGTAGTAGAACCTAAAAATACCACCCAAAAAAATTCCTTCTTAATCATAGCCATATATTTTATTTCGGAAAACACAGTTTAATATTGCACTTCCACAGTCAACCCAATTACTATGTGATTGCGACCATAACACCAAGGAAAATATAACTACAATTATTTTTATCATTTTTTTCTGTTTTGATAATAATGTTTATAATATTAGAATCTAACTAAATCTGAATAGACAACCTGCCAGTTCCTGACTTGGATATTAAAATTATACGCATTTTCCACGTTTTTGTAGTGTCAAGTCCATGCAATAGTCAACCAAAATAACTTCTCATACTCTGCATAAAAAATAAATCTTGTAACAACTTGATATTTTTTTTTATTTGGTATAAAATTAACCTCTGTTATTTTCCAAGTTTCAAATATCTATGAATTTTAAGAAAATTATACCCAAATTCTTTGTCCTTTCCATTGCTTTTTCTTCGAACGGGAACCATATTGTTCCCCGTAAGGAAAATAATTCAAATAAAAAATGTTAAAAGCGTACAAATTTAGAATCTAGCCAGAAACTGGAAAGGTCTATTCAAGGTTTATCTTTCATTCCAAGGTCAAAAAATGGTATCCATATCCTTTTACACATATATTTATATAAGCTGTGGTTCATGGTTTATGGTGTTTAATGCCACTTTCAACAATATATCAGTTATATCGTGGTGGTCAGTTTTATTGGTGGAGGAAACCAGAATACATGGAGAAAACCACTGACACACATATATTTATATAGACATATGTGCATAAATATATTGACTTCACTGGTGAAATATATTATAACTATACCACATCTGTAGTGTAATGGTTACCATGCTCGCCTTGCGTGCGGTAGATCGTAGGTTCTCATTGAAAATTAACTTGTTCTCGCCATGATATAGCTGAAAAATTGCTGAGTTGGTGTTAAACAACAATCACTCACTCACTATATTATAACTTCTCTTGCATTCCAAATATCGAAAATAAAGCAAGACTAACCAAACCACACAGTACTTCACGAATGCATGTTAAGCATGAGTAGACAGTCATTGTTCAGTTACGAGTGATTTATTTTTGATATTGCGAATGTGAGTGTAGTTATACTGTACATGACATGACACCTTTGTTTGTGCAAATATGGGGTCACCCCGATAGTCCGACACACCATTATTCCGACACCCCGATAGTCTGACACCCCATTAGTCCGACACTCCGATAGTACAACATTAATAGATAATTTTTACATGAAAAGGTATATTTACAGAATTTTCAGGTGCGTAACATTGCTCCGACAGGCCGTTATTCCCACGACCCATTTTTCCGACAGCCCATAACTCTGACGGCCCATTTTTCTGACAATATAAAATAGAACTCAATCCACAAATCAATGGCTTAACTTCGAAATTGTTTTTCTGAAAAATGGCTTGGGGGAATTAAAACCAAGCGTGACATATATCTTCCAGTACATGAATGTCCTTTACTGCATTGGTGGTAAACAGATATTCAAAATGGTCACTCGGCAGCAGTGGAGGTAAAGGTTTACATTTATGGTAAATAATAATTTGCTATTAAAAACCTCTGAACTGAAATTGGCTACTTTGTTTGTTGCATGATCGAGAACTCAAATGTGATTTTTAGGCCAAATAGATTTTATTTTCAGACACGAATTTGCTCCTTCCCACATTTTTACCTTCGAATTATAATTCATTTTCCATTTTCGTTTAATTTATTTCAAAATTTCAAATAATATTAAAATTTCATGCAATTTAGGCACGGACCATTTGATATTTTTTGGATGGGAGAAGGCTAGGTGGCAGGGGCTGAGATTTTCGTCCGGACATTTTTTTTTTCGGTAAAAATCAGAGCAAGAAATTAAACCCCCCCCCCCTCCCTCCAATAATTTTTGTGTCGTCTCGCATAACGGTGGCGATGTAAATTTTTCATGATTTTATCCAAAATGTAGAAGTGTTAGACCATCCGAAATTGGTACTGAGATTTCTCATGTCGTCATTATGTAAGGAATCTGCTAGCACCATGTCATTTGACTTTGACCCCATATTTACCCTTTAGTTTAATACAGAAACAATCCGCCCAGTGAGCATAAAGATTAAAGTCAGTCTTCCGTTAGGTATAGAAGAAAAACAACAGGTTTTAAGATAATTATACTACTTTTGACCATATTTGACGGAATAATGGGTTGTTGGAGAAATGGGCTGTCGGAGCAATGGGCTGTCGGAATAATGGGCCGTCGGAGCAATGGGCTGTAGGAATAATGGGCTGTCAGAATAATGACCTGACTCCGAATGTTCAACATGAATGAATGCCTTTTGAACTGTTACTGGTACCAGCTTTATTTACCTATGTATTTGTTTGACAAAAATGCTTTTAATTCTATTTTTATCTCTTTAATATTTAGATATGAGGGTATTTTGGTACTTTCATCGGTCATTTCGATACTTTAATAGACGTTGGTCCTATGTTGAAGACTGCTCGATGTTCTCTGTGTGAAGTCATGTATTTTGCTGTTTTGTTGGGTTGTTGTCTCAGACATTTATTCCACATCTCTGTATATTTATGACAGATTTCGGTAGTTTGATATACCCCATTTTCGGCCTCCCAACAGTTTAAAAAACTCCAAGCCATTAACCAGAAATTCATGAGAAGGGGTGCGAAAAAGAAATGCCTTTTCAGAGTCACAGCCAAAATCTTGTCTTCAATGCATTTATTGAACGCCCAGTGATTACGAGTATAATTTAAGCACTCGGAAAACATTAGCTGCCTTGTCTCTGATAAAAGATCCTTATAAATGTATCTCACATATACCTCATTTAATTTTATGCTTTATTTATTGAAAGAGGATTGTCAACAGCCCGAATGGTTACGTGTACCGATTTATCGCAGGCACTCGAATTCCGGACCCCCCTTTTTCCCCTCCCGCAATTATGGTATGGATCTTTGTCTGGAAGTATATCTTTGAGCCATTTATCCATATTTTACAACATTTCGTGTTATAACTCTCTCGTTCTACTAACTTTTGTTTCTAGGTCCAGCTGCCGTTTTACTTTTAAAAAAAAACAGCTGGACCTAGAAACAAAAGTAAGTAGAACGAGAGAGTTATAACACGAAATGTAAAATATGGATAAATGGCTCAAAGATATACTTCCAGACAAAGATCCATACCATAATCGCGGGAGGTACCAAATGAGGAAAAAAGGGGGTCTGGAATTCGAGTGAGTGCCTGTGGATTTATGGGTCCCTTAAAGTATGCATTATAATATTGTTTTTAAATTCTAAATTTACGCGGTAGACGATCGGCAAATGGCCCCTCGATCCGCCCTTTTGGTACTTCTTTTTTCTAAGGGAACGACCATTTAACTTGAAGGGGGGTTATGATTTTTTCCTAAAAATATTCTGAATCCCAATGTTGCTGAAAAATATATTCTGATTTTGGTGGAGGGAAAAAAAAAATCTGATTCAGAGTTTTTGTCATATAACCTTTATTTAATTCTTGAAAAAAATTTCGCGCTTTGCGCGACAAATTAAAATAAATATTCTAACCCTTGTTACTGAACGAAAACAAAACCCATAACCCCCCCCTGCAAGTTAAATGGTCGGTCCCTAAGATTGCATTTAGGTCTTGACCAATAACAATTTGAGTAAGGGTAACTAAATCTTTGAGGGATATCAGCATATTTTTATAGATTACTAAACATATCCTGACATAATGACATCACTATCTAACGTCCAATCGATCCCTTAAAAGAAGTCTTATGTGGAATCAACCTTAAAACACCAGAACCAAGTGATGTATAGTGCGCATTTCAGTTTGTCGCAAGAATGCCGTCTTTAGTACGAGGCAATCGAGGTGGTAAAGTCCTAATACATGAGGGATATCGTTATCAAACAAATTTATAAGGCAAGAAAAACGAACATGCAACGTAATATGAACCCACTTTCTATCCGAGAAACAAACAAACATATCATTGCACAGTCACTAATCGTAGCAACTTCTGTACTAGACTACAGCTTGCTTATTATTGCATCACAATTAAGGCTGTCTATAACTCTTTTAATGCTTAAAATAACTGTTTATAAAATGTCGGACTATCGGGGTGGCGGACTATTGGGGTGTCAGACTATCGGGATGTCAGACTATCGGGATGTCGGACTATTGGGGTGTCGGACTATCGGGGCTGCCCCGCAAATATTACGTTTCAAAAACGAATTTGAATTTCATTGTTAGACGATATGATGATCTTTTCCATTGTGACAACATTTGTACTGTGACGTCTCTCAGTACAATAAACCTTTTTATCTTACATTAAGTATGTACCGGGTATTCTATGGAAATACGAGATTTTACCCATTAGATACAAAACCTTGTATGTACATGTATGTGATACAAGATGTACTTTAGACGATTATACTTCCATGACATCATCAGCTTGGAATGCAGGAAAACCGATACGATGTCTTCATTAAGATACACAAAATCCTATCAGGGAATTTTTTTAAACTAATGTTTTTTTATACGTTCATTTCATATGGCAGGGAACTGGGCCATGAACAAATACACCCGAGGGCTAAAATTTTGAGACGAAAAGACGTAGAGCGCTAAGTTTTATCCCTGTTACCTACCCAACTACTCAAACAAGATGAACTGTGAGCTAATGCTCACAAATGATACCCCCCGCTGTTCGGCAAACAGGAAGTAGAGTCAAAAAACGCTTCCCACAATATGGGGTACCTATATGAAGCTTGTGACAAAATATCAGATTTCTGCCATCGATAGTTGCTGAGAAAAATGCGACGAAAAATGAGCATATATGTTCAATGTGAATAAAAATCAACAGTCAGCAAACAGGAAGTAGGAATCTGATGGGTCCCAAAACAGTTCCCACGATATGGGGTACCTATATGAAGCTTGTGACCAAATATCAGATTTCTGCCATCATCAGTTACTGAGATAAATGTGATGAAACATGTGCATATATGTTCAATATGTATAAAAACCAACTAAGTCGGCAAACAGGAAGTAGGAATTTGACAGGTCCAAAAACTCTTCCCACAATATGGCATACCTATATGAAGCTTGTGACCAAATATCATATTCTTGTCATCAATAGTTGCTGAGAAAAATGCATATATGTTAAATGTGTATAAAAGCCAACTAAGTCGGCAAACAGGAAGTAGGAATCTGACGGGTCAAAAAGCGCTTCCCACGATATGGGGTACCTATATGAAGCTTGTGACCAAATATTAGATTTCTGCCATCAATAGTTGCTGAGAAAAATGCGACGAAAAATGAGCATATATGTTCAATGTGAATAAAAATCAACAAAGTCGGCAAACAGGAAGTAGGAATCTGATGGGCCCAAAAACAGTTCCCACGATATGGGGTACCTACATGTATATGAAGCTTGTGACCAAATATCAGATTTCTGCCATCAATAGTTGCTGAGAAAAATGTGACGAAAAATGTGCATATATGTTCAATATGTATAAAAACCAACTAAGTCGGCAAGCAGGAAGTAGGAATTTGACGGGTCCAAAAACGCTTCCCACAATATGGCATACCTATATGAAGCTTGTGACCAAATATCAGATTTCTTCCATCAATAGTTGCTGAGAAAAATGCGACGAAAAATATCTTGGGACGGACGGACGGACGGAAGGACAGACGGAAGGACGGACAGAGGTAAAACAGTATACCCCCTCCCCCTTCGGGGAGCGGGGGTATAATTAATGGAAAGTAAAGAAACAGCAATTCAACTTTTTTCTAGTGAGTGATCGTTGTTTCACAACAAGTGAAGAATTTTTCAATTATGCCATGACGGACTGTTTTCAAGGATAGGCTTTTTAGTGTATAGTATAGTATACTTTATAAAGTATAACAATAATGTCCTGATACAAATCCAATTACCTTGTGATGACATATTAGATTCATCAGTATCATTCTCCATTCTAACATCATCAGTTGTTTTATTATCTTGTTCAGATAGATTAGTGTTACCATGGTTACTAGCAGATTCATCACTCGGTGATGTTGCCATACCACCAGAGGAAGATATATTTGTTAATGAATGACTATTGTAGCTTTGATTTGAAAGATTGTGTTCAAATAGAGGCTTTGAAGCAGATGGATGCAGTTGTCTGTCTCCATGGCTACTGGGATTACGAATCTTGTTTTCCTTGTCTCTAATAAAGTCTGCTAAATGTACATGCCCAGAATTGTCTAAGCAGTATAAAAAATTTACATAAGCATTAGGACCTCTTCTTTTTAAATCATCTAACAACTTCTTCACCTTCTCTGGTCTGGAAGGTTTCACCTGATATAAAAAAGGAAAATATCAAAATTTTAATTTACTAACTTGAAACATTAATAGTCCCCTTCTTATTAGGCCCCTCTGACCAAAGGCCACACTTCAATTATCAAACCAGATTTAAGATGCGGTAGTAGTTAATGTTATGGTTTATGGTGTTTAACGCCACTTTCAACAATATTTCAATTAAATCGTGGCAGTCAGTTTTATTGGTGGAGGAAACAGGAGAAAACCACCAACCTGTCGTAAGTCACTGACAAACTTTATCACATAATGTTGTTTCGCCTGAGTGGGATTCGAATGCGATTTAAGATGCATTGAGGTACCAAATTACTACTACATTGTCTTCCCTTATAGAGTCAACCCTTCTCATTACTAGGCCACTCTTTCATTGCAGAAGATATGACATAATAAGAGAAGGCTACTGTATCTTCCTAAGAGAAAGATTTACAAATGTCAGATTTATTACTGAATAAAGGGAGATAATTGAGACAACAATGATAGTCTCCCTTTATTTTCACAACAATTTGCCTCTCACCATATTTCAAACTTGTATGACACAGCAGCAACAAAATAAATCTGGTTAATGTTAATCACTGACTAGAAGATTACAAACTTGGGAAAAGGTGGGGGGATTGGGGGGTTCTACAAAACTATAATATAGATAAACCTAACTGTCTATATCAAACCACCTTAGCTAGGATCATCTTGTGTTCAGAATAGTCACGTGTTTGGTTTAATTATAATGGTTAAATTAAGAAAAATTCCATTTGGACCTTATATAATTTACGGTATATACAGGATTCTGGCTTAATCAAGGTTCGGCTTAAACTGGTTTCACTGTGTATTTCCCTCTTAACCTTATCCCTTTTACCATTCCAAAGAAACTTATAAACAGTTTTTTGTATATCTTTTAATATATTGTCAGGGGGGTTTGGCAGAACTGTTAGAATTTGGATTAGAATTGACAATGCCAGTGACTTGATAACTAAAACAGATTTTTTAGAAAGCATACAATCATAAACATGAATTACCCGTGGCGGCCATGTTTGTTAATGGATCGGGACGAAATTAGCAATCTTTATAGAGGACCTTCCATAGATGCTTCCTACTAAGTTTCAATTCATTTGGATCAGTAGTTTCAGAGGAGAAGATTTTTTAAAATAGGCCAATCAGAAACAAGAATCGCCTGTGGCGGCCATGTTTGTTAATGGATCGGGACGAAATGAGCAATCATTATAGAGGATCTTCCATAGACGCTTCCTACTTAGTTTCAATTCATTTGGCTGAGGGGTTTCAGAGGAGAATATTAAAATGTGAAAAGTTAACGACGACAGATGACAGACGACGGACGACGGACGCCAAGTGATGGCAAAAGCTCACATTGCCTTTGGCAAGGTGAGCTAAAAACATGGATTTTAAAAAATTGGTGTGAATAAAAATATCAGTATTTTAATGCTTTTTGATTGTGTACGGGTTAACACAGGTCTTGATTTTCATTGAATCTGTAATAGTGAAAAAAAAAGGGGGGGGGTATAAGTGAATTGATGATGGTATCAATGGATTCTCGAAAAATATCAGCATTTTAATACTTTTGACACGTTGATTGTAAATGAACTGATACATGATAAAAACTAGACACGTACGTGAGTCATCGAGTGGAAATTATGTATTTTTTTTTTATCATTTTTTAAATTTTTTTAATTTTTTAAAACATTTTAATTGTTTTACCTGTTGGTCGTTTTTGATTGGTGAAAACATATCAATATGGATGTCACCCTTCCGTTTTGAGTCATCATGCGCTCGGGACGGCGGAATGTGATGGGGACCATATTTGGTCGTTCTTTCGCCTAGTCACGTGGTCTTTGACGTCATGGACATTTTTACCGACCAGCTAATAATAGATGGGGGAATTCCCGATATATACACATATAATAGATTTCAACCATTACGCTTCGGTTGGGGGCAGTTCCGGCATGCCTCGTTCTGTAGGACGTCACTACGATGACGTCATACATCCGTTCACGTGACTGTGACGTCACTACACCACCCGGGTGGTGTTACGGGTGGTGCTATGGGCGGTGCCATTGCCTTAGAACCCTTGTTTTTCCACTACTATTGTGGATCATAACCATAACTGATTGTGGATTTATAACTATATCATTTTGACAATTGTGTTTGTTTTGTTGTTTGTTTGATGGTGTTTAATGCCACTTTCAACAATATTTCAGTTGTATCGTGGCAGTCAGTTTATTGGTGGAGAAAACCGGAAGATCAGGAGAGAACCACCGACCTGTCGCAAGTCATTGACAAACTTTATAACATAATGTTGTACACCTCGCCCTGATTGAGATTCGAACTCACAACATCTGTGGTTATAGGCACTGATTACATAGGTAGTTGTAAATCCAACTACCATACGATCACGGCCATGACAGCCTCTACCATATTGCGGATCATGACAATATCAGATAGTGAAGCACAATTATACCTGTATAAGCTTCAGCATAATTGGTGTAAATATTTTTTTTTCTGCAAGTTTATCCCAGAATCCATTTGAGAATGAGAAGTCACTCATAATCTTTGGTTGGCACTGGATTAATGCTCTTTTATGAACTTCATCCATATTTACCATCCAATCTGTAAAATAATCAGTTCATATTTAGTTCCACTGTGATCATAAAAGTTTAGTTTTTGCAGGAGACAAGAACACGTATAACTTTATTAGGTAAGAGATTTAAAGTTTTATATGTTACTTCTAGTTGTGTATTATTATTGAATGGTTTGAACATTTTCAAATGTGTTACTAACTCCATCGTTGGTGTAATGGTTAGCGTTATTGCGTCAAGTGTGGTAGATCATGAGTTAGGGCAAGCCTTGGTGATGTCAAACCAAAGACTTGTAAAATTGGTATTTTCTGCTTCTTCGATAAGCATCAAGGAATAAGAGAAAAAAACTGGTTGGTCATGGATCAGAATCATGCAGGGCAATGTGTCCGAGTGGACTTTCGCTTCAGTGAGCTAACATTATAAAAATCCAACTTGGCTCGTTGATTCAGTAAAAAACTAATATTATCATCATCTAATGGAAATTTAACTAGTTCTCGACATAATATAGCTGAATAATTGTTCACTTGGTATGACATGTACACAACAATCGGTGACTCATTCACTTAAATATGTTACAGATGAACTTGATTATCGTGATCACAGTGACACCTCGTCATGAACAGGATTCAAACTCGCAACTTTAGTGGTGGTAGGCACCGATTGCACAGGTAGTTGTAAATCCAACTACCATATGATCACGACTGCCCCTATATGTCGATGTCATGCCAAACACTAGCTGCATAGGTCTGCAAATATCAGAGAACTGGCCAAGGACCATAAGTAGCAACGACCATTGTAGGGGAGATAATTCGATTTTGTATTTCTTACCATATTCCCAACACGTTCTTCAAAAGGTGCTTGAAAGTACGGCTTATTAGACAGTGTTCTGCTTTTGTGAAAACGTTTAAGTGATCCTTTTTAGAAAAAACACATGTTGAGGCAAATGTCGACCCCTTTTCTACAATCGTGAGTCAAAGGTAATGGACAAAAGCCTTTATGGAAGTACAAAAAAACATGTCATTGACTATTTTTGACAGTAACATCCTAATATTTGTAATTTTTAGATAGATTTTAAAGTCTGTCAACTATTCATTATATCAAAACATGATTTTAATTCCGTTCTTGGTTGATAAATGACGAGTATCGTCTTACCAATTACATGGTTGCAAGGAATATGGTAATCAAAGGGAGATAATTTTCATCTTCCGGTTTACAATTTTGCTATAATCTAGTGTAGTTTTTGAGGTATTTTTCAGTATCTTGAGCTGGATTTTTGTGTATTGAGCACTGTTT
>MJUT01030173.1:97045-109228 GCA_002080005.1 Gigantidas platifrons
TTGGCTATTGTGTTGTCTGTCCTTTGATTTACAGATCCTGATTACCCCTTTGGTATCTTTTGGCTATTGTGTTGTCTGTCCTTTGATTTACAGATCCTGATTACCCCTTTGGTATCTTCAAACTCTTATTGATCTTACACTCTCATCAATGTTCAAAGTGCAGCCATGCATATCCTCTTGTTGTTTTAAATCACAAACAGATTTTAAATCAAATTATTTTATTTATAAAACATATTATATAAAACATAGTTTACCATTTTACATTATGAAGTTGGATAGAAAAATATATTCCCATAACTTATTTATACAGTTAAACCTGTCTAAACCAAACCTCACTAAGCCCAACTTTTGTATTCAGAATAGACAGGTGTTCAGCTTATACATGTAAAATTTACAAAGATTCCCTACATTGAGATTTTATTTAAAGTTTAGTTTATACAGGATTACGGTTTATTCAGGGTTTAGTTTAGATAGGTTTTACTGTACAATGTATATACAATATTAGTGTATTGTAGAAGAATATAGAAAATATTTGTATGAGGCTAAGGAACTGGGAGGAAAATGCGAGGCTTTAGCTGAGCATTTTCCCCCAATTCCGTGCCTAATACAAATATTTTCTATATTCTTCTACAATGCACTAATATTGTTTTTATCCTGCAATTTCGGAGTTAGGTAGTGTTTTTCTTTAATTTAGAAAAATAAATATTCCTCAAACCTTTTGTGGGCCCCAAAGTAAGTTGTGTGGCGTGTCTTGAAGCTGTATATTATACAAATACAGCACACCTGTATTCGACACATGTTATTTGCTTACTAGAGTGCTCATTGCAGGATAAATAAAAATATTCAAGATTTCATGTACATACAGTAAAACCTGCCGTCACCTCTATTAAACAGTCACCTGTCTTATAAGGCCACTTTTTCCTGGTCCCATGGGTGACCTCTTAATACAGGTTTGGTGACCTCTTAATACAGGTTTGACCTGTAAAACAATGTACATGTATAAAAGACAAACTACATAAAAATACAAGTTTAAAGATGATTTATCCTTGTCTTACAATGGTACGGATCATTGAAACGTGGTGATGATTTAATCACATGGTCCACCAAAATACAGGGTTAGATTAATGGTATTGATAAGTAATGATAATCTTACAATATGTCAATGTCTGTCAATGGTATGAAAAACTAAAACATGGTTAGGGTTAGGTGATGTGGCAATGTTAGATAACAACCATGTCTGATGATTGGTCGATTGATTGATTGATAGATTGGTGTTTAACGCCAACATTAGCAGTATTTCAGGTATATCGTGGAATGATTGGTCAAAGTAATTGCTACAAGTTATACAATGTATATAAAGGAAAATCTCATGATCATCTAAAAACATAAAAACAATATGATCCTGCTAAAATATTTAACATGAAGTATATTTTACAATTTATGCAATATTATCAATGTGCATTTTGTTTCATAAGTTCAACTAAGTTAGATGAAATTGCTTGAAACTTAAGTAAAAAAGATTATAGACAAGGTATCTAGGACTTTTAATACTTATATATAAACACAATGAATCTAATAAAGAAATGTTTGTATGAGGTCATGTCTGTTGTACATATAATCCAATTGTTTTATAGACAAGTATCTTTTATTTCTTAGGGTCATGTAGGAGTTTAATGTTAGCACCACAAAATAGCTGAAATACTGCTAGAGTTGGTGTTTATAACACCAATACCTTTCATTTATCTTTGACTATCCAATTATATGAAATATAGTAAAATATGATTGACCAAGTAGGCATTAGAGGGGTTTAACGCCATTTTCAACAATATTTCAGTTATATCGTGGCGGTCAATTTTACTGGTGGAGGAAACTGGAGAAAAACAGACATTAAAGCTCTCACAATGCACTTAGTTTAACTACGAGCTAAGTGATATCTGTAATAGAAACTGTTGCCTAAAATTATGTATTATACAAATTTCAGTTTGAGCAGATGAAACATACATGTATTACACATAAATTATTTCTCCTGTAGACCTTATCTGGATTGAAGGACAGTGGGCATCTAATATCAGACAAAACAACAAAAATTTTAAAACTTCTGTATGCTTTGTACATGGGTGCTGTTATCTTGGAATTTAATACCTAAATGTTTGGAAAGCTTGTTGATGATTGGTCGGTTGAAAATGACCCTGAAATGACCCCATACAGAAAGTCACCAATAAAAGATCCAACAAATGTCTAAGATTGTAAATAAAAATGATTAATTTATATAACTATATATAAAATGATTACTGATTGGTTAAATCTGCCACGATATGAATCACTGTACAGTGTACCCTCATTATACTGCTCCTCTTTAATCTGACACTGAATTTTTGCAATCAAATTTCAAAGTCCAAATTTCCCAAAATCATAGTTTATTTATAGATTCTACCTCGATGTTTGCCACCTTCACTTATCACCAAAATATAGCTTACTCCAAAAGGTGACAACATAACAAGTGTTTACTGTACAGTATTCTATGTAAGTCTTATGTTATTATCAATGACATGGCAGTACTGGATTCAGATCCTACTTGTATTGTAGCATTGTGATTGCAGCAGATGATATTGGTTATTGTATTGGTATTGGGTTCAGATACCATTTGTATCGTAACATTGTGGTTGCAGCAGGTGTTTGGTTATTGTTGTACTGGGTTCAGATACCATTTGTATCGTAACGTTGTGGTTGGAGCAGGTGATTGGTTATTGTTGTACTGGGTTCAGATACCATTTATATCGTAACGTTGTGGTTGGTGCAGGTGTTTGGTTATACCCTCCCTCCTCTTGTTCACTCATAGAAGCTACCCCATCATTTACCTGTAATTATAATATTACTTATGTAAACTTGATGATTTATGGTTTATGGTGTTTTCACACCACTTTCAACAATATTTCAGCTATATCGTAGTGGTCAGTTTTATTGGTGGAGGAAACTGCAGTACCTGGAGTCACTAACATACTTTATCACATAATGCTGTATTGAGTATACCTCACCATGAATGGGGTTTGAACTCACAACTTTAGTGGTGATAGGCACTGATTGCACTGGTAGTTGTAAACCAAACTACCCTATTTTCATAACTAATATGGCCTCTGTAAACTTAAGGTATTCAAAAATACAGTGAAATATGATTAAAACTCTGTCCAATAAACTATTGATTGAAAACTGGGTCAACGTCAACATCGAAACTAGCCTAAATGCATGTAATCCAAACAATTCTATATATTTTATTTTTGTCCTTATGCTTTTGGCTATTGCATTGACTGTCTAGATTTACAGCTTCTGGTTGCTCTTTCTTTTGGAATATCATCCCGCATATAGCTGGAATACTGCTCCCTTGACATTGAGCAATAATCAATTTATTCTTAATATTCAAAATTCCTCCAGTAGATTGTGAGCTTGAGCCCAGTTCAGGTCAAATCATAGACAATAAAATTAGTATTTGCCGCTTCTCCGCTAAGTAAACAGTATTAAGGAGTAATTAAGGGTAAAATGTGGTTGGCTCTGAATCGGGATAATGTATCCGAATAGGGCGACATGTTGTTTCAGTGAGCTAGCTAGCACTATAAAAATCAACTAAGCATGTTGGTCTAGTATGTCATCATCCATTCGAAAGGAAACTTGCTCTTGCCATGAAAAAGCTGAAAAATTTCTCATTTAATAATAATTACTCACCCTCTGACCTTACTATTGGAATGTAATGTGCTCATGCTTATTTGCTATGAATATGTGTGAGCAAGTGATTGTTACGCTAACATTACACCACCGATGCTGGTAGGAGGTTTTGGATGGCAAAGAATGGTCTGTTTGGGAATTACAGTGTAGTTTTAATTGCAAGATTTAGATTGATTGATGTTTAATACCAACTTTAGCCATATTTCAGGTATATCATGGCTAGAAGATTTAGATAACAAGTTAACAAATTGGTAGCACTAAGGTAAATTAGTGACTTAAATTGGTTCTCCTCTCAACTGTAGGATAGGGGTGTTTCAAACTCATTTAGAGCAAGAGTTATGGTCAATATTAAAGACCCTGCAGTGACTGTGAAATGTAGAACAGCAATGGAAGCACTGTTCCTTTACTTTAATTTTTGTCTTATAGTAAAATTGAATCTTCTCATCATGTTCATTTACATCCCTATCCTTTCTTACTAATCTATTACAAATGTACAACCAACAATCTACAGGAATAGGTCAAAGGTCGTTTCAGCACTAAAATATTTCTCTATATATTTTATATTAATCCATATTTTTTGAAAAAAATATTTTCAAGTAATTTCTTGCTCGATTTTCATCATTAAAAGTAAAAATAAATATAGTTTTTTTCTTCTTATAATTTTAATATAATTCTATTTATACTTTTCCTTAAAACATGATTTAAACACAGTGTAATTTTTTTTTCAACAAATCTTACTATAAAATCATAGAAGATTGTGACATCGAGAATTTACATTTGTATTTAAATCATAAATGCTTGTAAGTAAAAGTACAGAAAAAGTAAATGAAAATATTATGAATTCTGCCTTTAAAGCTTAAAATTTCAAGAAAATCAAATAAGAAATGACTTTAGGAGAATGTTTTGAAAGAAGAGTTTGAAGATACCAAAGGATGAATCAGAATCCATAAATCGAAGAAGAACAGACAACACAATGGCCAAAAGAAAAAAAAGACAAACAACGATCGACAAAACATACATATAAAACTAAAGATTGGGTAACACAAACCCCACTAAAAACCGGGGGCGAACTCAGGTTCTCCGGAAGGGTAAGCACTTTGTGCTCCACTAGAGGCACCCGTCATGCTAATCTAGTTACAAACTCTGTGAAAAGTCACGAATGAGAAAAAGACCGGGAAGTGTTTATGAAAAGTGGAACATATCCGTGATCATTTGTGACACAGATATCCTATAGCGGTCAAACAAGTGGTTTTATATGAAATATATACGGAGAGACTTTTGACTCTTGAATGTACAACATGTACATTTATATTTCTATGATTATTATATTACTATTCTATGTTCAATACTTGATTCCAACAGTTTGATGACTAATTCATATTATTGAATATGTTAGAAATATCAGTTATGATTTTTTTGCCCTATGATTATATATATATATATTGTGATGGTATGTGGTCTCTTTTACTGGAAGCCAATCTGTGCAGGTTTTATTTTATATCATTTGTTTATATATATAATAGGGATGTCAATGAGTGTCACTTGGAAGGTCCGAGTATCAAGTACAATTTTCGTACTCAAATACTTACCTAACTTTTTTATTTTTAGACATTTTCCCTTTCATTTTTCTCTTTGAATATTCCCTAAGTAAAGTTTAAGTGTGAACAAATAAGAATACAGTTCTTCTTCTTCTTCCGTAAGTTCTAAGTTGTTAGAAATAAAATCGGTACGTTAAAATGCCTCCATAAAAATCAGTGGTATGGAATTATTTTAAACGATCGTTAAATGGAAATACTGTCAAATGCACTCTTTGTGATGCACAATTAACAGAGGTAGAGTTACAAAGTTATCTGCTCGACAAGTCTTACTTAGAAAAATGCCCACTCGAGTGGTGGGCTGATAGAGAAACCAAATATCCATGATTATCAGTTATTGCAAAATGTGTGTTAGCAGTACCGGCAACATCCATTCCTTCGGAAAGGATTTTTTCATCTGCAGGACTAATTGTAACAAAACTTCAAAATAGACTATCATCCAAAGTTGTAGATCAGATCATTTTTCTGAACAAGAACAAAATTAAAGTGCCCCGCAATGAACCCCAAACAACTAATTAGGTGTATTTATAGCGGTGTTTGTACAGTGATTGTGTTGTTTACGGATCAATAACTTACAATTAAGCCGTATTTGCCTTTGATTGTTAATCATGCATGTAATTGTAACTGTCACTTCTTTGTAGGTATGTTTGATGATTGTGTAATAAATGTTTATTTAAAAAGATTAAATTTTCATTCTCGATTAAATATTACACTGTAGTCGTATATTTGTCAAATGTTTGGTTGAAAAGCACAATTTGGTATTAGTCTTTCTTCAAATCGTCAAAAGATTTCAGAGAAAAATATTGTATCTATTTGGTTGTATATTTGTCAAATGTTTGGTTGAAAAGCACAATTTGGTATTGGTCTTTCTTCAAATCGTCAAAGGATTTCAGAGAAAAATATTGTATCTATTTGGTCATCAAATCTGTATAGTCGGATCATACGTAATTTGGTATTAATTTTGTCTTTCAACAGATAATCAACGGAATAATGATAGTCATAGTCTCGGGTCATAGATTTCTTCAGAATGTTGACGTGTCTTCCGAGTACTCGAGTACCTGCGAGTATCTGTTCCGAGTACTCGAGTATTGAATTCCAGAAATTTTGACATCCCTAATATATATGCATAGCTGTTGGAGATTTAGTTATCAAGAGGGGGAGGGTTGGGATCCCATTAACTGGTTTAACCCTGTCACATTTTTGTGCCTGTCCTAAGCCAGGACCTGGATTTCCAACGTCATGTGGTGCTTTTTTTGTGTTCAGGGAGTTCAGTTATGATGAGAGGTAATTGTTCATTTTGTCGATATTGGTAGAATTGTTGCCCAACACTGCTTAAACTTTCTTTTTCATACATGTACCTGTGTTAACATATCCATAACATGTTCTCTAGCAGCATGATCTCTGAACACTTCAACCAAATGTTGTATAAACCAGCTTCCTTGCTGCTCATCTCTTAATGATACATAACCTACAAAATAATTGTCATAGATATATCATACATAATGTATGATATATCTAATATATATGTAACTTGCTTTGTATGAAAGGCTTCAGAGTTTCCGCTACCCTTGAAGTTGCACGACATCAAGCACTTTGAAATTTATCATTAAATAATATTTCATTCTGTTCATATGATTATAATTTCAATGCTTCAGTTGTTTTCTTTACAAATGATAATTAACAATTATCTAAATAAATCTCACCTGATATGGTAAACACATGAGGCCATGCTGTTGACATCTTGAGAGGTTTGTTAATTGATTTAATTGATAATTTTGACATAACGAACATAATTTTAATGGATATGTATATTAGGGACTGAAAAATTACTTAGAGAAATATGAAATTTCGACATATCAAAATTTGAGATAAGAGGGATAAATTAAGTTGAAAAGCAGTAAGTTTAAAATGGGACTTCAGACAAATTTCGACTTAAGTGAAATTTTGTTATCCCATCCCCATACAAATGTGAGGGAATAATAATTTTACATGTACATTTGTACTGTACTGTACCTGGAAAGGTCGAGTAAGCTATGACAAAGTCACTGTTTGAAGGAGGCTGTCTGTCTAAGGAGGTAGGTATACTGTCATAAAGTATTGTATCACAGCAAGGTCCTGTCCTTTCCATCCTTATATTGTGATCAACCATATCTAGAAAACAATTAGCAGATATTTTTTGCAGTTGGTTATTTTCTGGCATGCTATTGTCAGCCAGCTATTATTAAGATTTAAATAATTTATTTTTATTGATGATTTGTAATTTTTCTTTTTGATCTTTACAAACGATAATATCTGTTACCAAGCTACTGCGCATGCGTAGGCACTCGGATGTCTCCTAAATCTGTCTATGTGAAAAGTTGAAATTTTTTAATAATCAGCGATATCCATACCTAAATTTTTGAAGGATTAACAGGATAAACAGCAGAGGAAACGATATAGACCAAAATTAATGTAAAATCCACTCTTGATAATTTGTCAGCAAATTACTTTACTATTGTATCTATAGACGCCAACTCCCGCTAATTTGAATATCACTTCCGGTGTAAACTTCCGGTAAAGAAATATACATAGAAGATGGGAGTAAAGAGAGATATTTTCATATTGACACTGGTAATATTAGCTAAAGTCACACATGTAAACAATGAACCAACAAATAAACAATTCCAACCAGTGCTCATACAGTCAAAAACAATATATCAGGTTGATCTGAAAACCCAGTTTTACATAGGCTCAAAAGATGCCTTGAAAATAAAATAATATAATAGATTGTCAGCACTATATATTATACCTTTGCTATTGACGAGTTGCCACTATCCCGAACCGAATCCTGGTCCTAGGATGCCAAAATATCCCTGTGGTCAATGTTATCGTGCTGTCAAAAATCTGGATGAAGGTGTACTTTGTGATAAATGCAACACATGGTTTCACATAAAATGTGAAAATATTCCGAGTGATATGTACAAAAACTGTTTACTTGGTTCTGATTTCTCCTGGTATTGTACCAATTGTGGCCTACCAAACTTTGCGTCCAGCCTGTTTGATACCTCACTCATCCCAGAAACAACAAACATGTTCGATTCATTGAATGATAGAGATTTATCTCTGAACCTCACAAATCCAGGCTCTCCACAAATGACATCATCACCCAAACATACTATGAACAGAAAAATAGCTAAACATGGCAGAAGACCCTTGCCAAATGACACTGAAAAAGTCAGAATCATGGTAGTAAATTGCCAATCCTTACGTCAGAAAAAAGACATATTTCAAACAGCCATTGGAAGAATAAACCCTGATGTGATAATAGGGACAGAATCGTGGCTCGATCCATCTTTAAAAAATGGTGACATATTCCCAGAAGAATTTAAAGGAAATGTCTATAGGAAAGATAGAAAAAATGATAAACATGGTGGAGTATTTGTTGCCATAAAAAATACCTATGTAAGTGAGGAGGCCGAAGAACTGAAATGTAATGCAGAAATAGTTTGGGCAAAAATGACACTTCCGTCTGGAAATAAATTATATGTAGGCTCAGTATACCACCCGCATACAAATGATATAGACTCACTGGACGAGATAAAGAAGAACTTAAAAATGGCATCTTCGGGCGAAAATCAAACAGTATGACATTGAGTGGAAAAACAACACATCTGGAGACGTGAGAGAAAATAGCAGAAACAAACAACTACATCAAGAATTTATTGACTTCACAGCTGATAGCGGACTAGCACAGGTAGTAAACCAACCAACAAGAGGAGACAACACCTTAGATCTCTTTTTTACCAACACTCCATCAACAATTTATCGATCAGAAGTTTGTCCTGGAATATCGGATCATGACATAGTCTACATTGAAGCAACAACAAAGCCTGTGAAGCATAAGCAAATACCAAGACAAATATTCAACTATAAGAAGGCAGACTATGAATCTATGAAAACGGAAACAGAAACCTTTGTCAAAAGTTATATAGAAAATCATCAGTCCTGTATGAATATTGATGTAATGTGGAATGACTTGAAAAGTCATTTAGATGAAACAATACGAAAACATATACCACAGAGGACAATTAAACATCAACATGGCTACCCATGGATAACACCTGAACTCAGACATATGATAAGAAGAAGAGATAGATTATATAACAAAATGAAAAAGAAGCAGAATGACAACATGAGACGACGATACAAGGAATTAAGACACCAAGTACAAAAAGAAACTCGCAATGCATACTGGAGCTATATCTCCAACATTATAGCTCCAGGCGATAAACCTGACACAAAAAAGTTCTTCTCTTTCCTAAAGTCCATCAGAAAGGAAACAGCAGGAGTACCTCCTTTGAAGCATCAGGGTACAATAGCAACTGACACAACATCAAAGGCAAACTCACTCAATAAACAATTCGAATCTGTCTTTACAACCGACAACGACAAAACAATGCCAAAACTAGGAGATAAGATCCTTAACAAGATGAAGGACATAAATATCACGACAAATGGAGTAACAAAACTATTAAAAAATCTAAACCCGAAAAAGGCGAGTGGACCAGACAACCTAACACCAAGGATCCTCAACGAATTACACCTTGAGCTGACTCCAGCAGTGACGTTACTCTTTCAACGATCTATGGAGTTAGGACAAACACCATCTGACTGGAAACATGCTTTCGTTTGTCCAATATACAAGAAAGGTGCACGTCATAACCCAGCCAATTATAGGCCTATCTCATTAACATGTATCCTGTGCAAACTCCTTGAACATATAGTTGTTTCAAATCCTGATGTCACACCTGGAGGAGAACAATATACTATCAGAATTCCAACATGGTTTCCGCGGTAAGAGATCTTGTGAAACCCAGCTCATCGGATTAATTGAAGATTTAACATCAACTCTGGACTGTAACACCCAAACCGACATGATAGTATTAGATTTTTCAAAAGCATTCGATAAAGTTAGCCATCCCAGATTACTACATAAATTAGAGCATTATGGCATCTCTGGAAGAACACATTCTTGGATAACAGCATTTCTCTCGAATAGGACACAAGCAGTAGTAATAGAAAACGCCCACTCGGACAAGGTTAATGTTGGCTCAGGAGTTCCTCAGGGGAGTGTACTTGGACCCGTTCTATTCCTTTTATTCATAAACGACATTACAGATAACATCACATCCACTATTCGATTGTTTGCAGACGATTGTACCATCTATCGTCCTATCAGAAGCAAACTTGACCATCAGAAACTACAAGAAGACCTTACTAAACTTACAACATGGGAGAGTAAATGGAAAATGGAATTCAACGTCAGCAAGTGTAATGTCATGCATATCACCAGATCTAGAAGACCGTTGATAACACCATACAACATGCATGGAGAACATCTAGAAGTGGTCCATGATACCAAATATTTAGGGCTTACCATCAAGGATGATCTAAACTGGAACTCACATATTAACAACATAGTTGCAGGATCAAACCAAGTTCAGGGAATGCTATCTCGAAACATCAAGAAGGCACCACAGCAAACTAAAATCACTGCTGTCAACACCCTTATTAGACCAAAGGTGGAATATGGAGCAGCAATCTGGGATCCTTTCGCAAATGAAAATATTGACAAATTGGAAAGAGTACAGAGAAGAGCTGCCAGATATGTATGCAACAACTACAGCTACGAGGCCAGTGTCACCGCCATGATGAACCAACTAAACTGGATTCCATTACAACAGAGACGCCAGAACATCAGACTCTGTTGGATGTACAAGATCACCTATGGATTGGTAGCTGTACCATTAGAAAACTACCTGGCTCTAGCCACAAGACAATCAAGGCACTACAACTCGATGGCGTATAAGATCTTCAGCCCGAGGCATGATTACTACAAACACTCATTCTTTCCACGTACAGTAATAGAGTGGAACAGACTACCGGACACGATAGTGAAAGCCTCAACTGTTGAGGCTTTCAAGGCAGCCATTTTAGCCTAGGCGCCCAGATGTTTTTATCCTGCACCACTTGTACAGATAGCACCAGTCCTCCTTTTTTCTTACTTGCACCTATATTTTTTTAAAACTGTACATAGACATACGTAGCACCTACGCACGCGCCAAAGTATTGAGTACTCAGTAAATGAGTTTAATTACTATATCAAAGAAGAAGAAGAAGCAACAGGCATGATACAAATATATTATCATCAATTATATTGATATCACATATGCCGTCGTGGTCATATGGTAGTTGAATTTACAACTACCTGTGCAATTGTAAAGCAAAATTATGTCCTCCAGGACAATATTTCATGATTATATTGTCATGGAATTTTGTCTTATCTATGATATTTTGTCCTTTATCTGGACAGTATAATATCATCTTAGAGGACAATATTTCATAGTGAAACTGTGTCCTAACTGAAATGGAGATAATTCTAATTCAAAACTTGGACATTGTTTGTTAATATATTTCAAATTGAATCAAATATAGTGTAATAAATATCATTTCTATGACAAAGAAATCTCTTATATTTTGAAATAAAGTATAGTATAAATATGTGAAGCATAAAAATATCTTATATCCAGTTAATGTCGGACATTATTTCACAGTTAAATAATGTCCAGTAAGAATGGACAATATCTCATGATGGAGGACACAATTTCATTATGAAATAATGTCCAGGACACTAATTCATTATGAAATAATGTCCATGGACAATATTTCATATGATATTTTGTCTGGAGGACATTATTTCATGGAGGACACTATTTTATTTTCCACAATCAGTGCCTATCACCACTAACATGGTGAGTTCTAACCCCGTTCATGGAGAGGTGTACTCGATAAATCATTATGTTTGTCAGTAACTGGTCTGTGACAAGTACTC
>MJUT01030173.1:109426-120003 GCA_002080005.1 Gigantidas platifrons
AGTTGATGTCGGACATTATTTCACAGTTAAATAATGTCCAGTAAGAATGGACAATATCTCATGATGGAGGACACAATTTCATTATGAAATAATGTCCAGGACACTAATTCATTATGAAATAATGTCCATGGACAATATTTCATATGATATTTTGTCTGGAGGACATTATTTCATGGAGGACACTATTTTATTTTCCACAATCAGTGCCTATCACCACTAACATGGTGAGTTCTAACCCCGTTCATGGAGAGGTGTACTCAATAAATCATTATGTTTGTCAGTAACTGGTCTGTGACAAGTACTCGGGTTTCCTCCACCAATACAACTGACTGCCACGATATAACTGAAATATTGTTGAAAGTGGCTCTAAACACCATAACAAAAACAAAACCAACTGTGGTATTTCCAGTTTCCATTTTCAATAAAAAAAATCATAAATTAATTTTCTTCAACATGCTTACCTCCCCTGCACGCATTAACTATAAACATTTTTGGTTTATGTTTCATAGCAGGACATCTGTCTCGGTCGAATAATTTTACTAGACTCATTATCTCCCGTTTTTCACAATCTACACCATGAATATAATCATTATTGCCATGGGACATCAGAACAACTATTAAACTGTCCACCTGATGAAGTCTCTCTAATTGTGAAAATCTTAGAAGTACATCCCCTATTTCCTACACAATATAAAACAATTCTATGATAATATTATTAAACAACAATTAAAAATATTTGTTTTTGATTTTTTTTCTCCTTGTATACTAGTCAAATATAATCTCTTGGTACCCTGATTCTAAGTAGAGCCGAAGGTTGAAACATGTACCAGTGTTATGAGGTTGTAACCGTATATTTGTTCCTAATAATATTTGTTCCAAAAGGAAAAAATAATTGAATAATATTTATTCCATGGAATAAGTCTTATGGAATATTTATTCCAGCTGTATGACATTTGTTCCACCTTTGAGAGGTACATTTATTATAGGTAAATAATATAATAAGTTCTTAAATATCAGGTGATTAGGTATGCTTCATTGATTTTATATACATGTCATAGAAATGTTTTATCTAATGACAAAAAGAATGTCAACAATCATATGTCCATACAATATATATACAATACTTGTGCACTGTCGAAGCATATAGGGAATATGTGTATGAGGCTTAGAAACGGGGGAAAAAGCGAGGCTTTGCCGAGCCTTTTCCAGCGTTTCGTGCCGAATACACATATTTACCTATATGCTTCGACAGTGCACATGTATTGTATTTATCCTGCAATTTTAAATCGTAAATCGTAGGACGATGATAAAAAGTATTTGAAATAATTTTGTGTATGTATTTGAAAACAATATCCCCCGATGTGCCCCGATGAGTTTGCCAATATCAAATTTTATTCTATTTATAACTGACCAATATCAAAAAAAATATTGGGCAGGCTATATTGGTCGGTAAATGCTCTCATTGCAGGATAAATTCAAAAACTTATATTTATCAGATAACAGAATAAATATTATATGTATAATACTTGTACCTGGCAGAATAAATATTATATAATACTTGTACCTAGCAGAATAAATATTATATAATACTTGTACCTACCAAAATAAAATTATACAATACTTAATTGTAACTACAAGAAATAAAACTCAAATTATATGTCCATACAATATATTATATAATAAAAGTTCCAGATAGGAAATTATTTTATGTAATGCATGTTCCATTGTACTGGTATTTTTATTATGTCAGTGGAACATGTATTACATAAAATAAATTCCTTTTGGAACTTTTATTACATAATAAATTTTCTTAGGAATAAATATTATAGAGGAACTTCTGTTCCATCACAAGGTGAGTGATTGTTGTTCAACACAAAATGAGCAATTTTTCAGCTATAACATGGCGATAATAAGTTACATTCAATGAGATGATAATGATGCCCACATTGTACTAGACTACCATGCTTAGTTAGATATTTATAGTGCTAACTACACTCTGCAGATAGACATGTTGCTTCACGCAGACACATTATCCTGATTTTGAGCCAAACAGCCTTTACTCTTTCTCCTTAATCCTGTATGTATAGTGGTTCGTTTGAACCAATGATCTACTGCACCTGAGCCAAGCATGCTAACCATTATACTACCGATTCAGTTTTTACCAGTGTTATGGGGACATCATAGATAACATTTGAAAACTATTAAGAACTTCCTCCCAAGTCAATTGTGCCCACTTTTTTCAATTATAAAATCTGACCGAGTTTTGGCACTTTTTGACATTGTAGGATAAACAAAATACAGTGGAACCTGTGCAATCCGACACCTGAGTTTTCCGATATCCTGTGACATCCGACAAAATTGTATGGTCCCAAAGTAGTTATGTTAACATAAATAAAACTTGGGTATTCCGACATCCTGTACAATCCGACACATTTCCCTGGTCCCTTGGTGTGTCGGATTAGACAGGTTCCACTGTATAGGTACATTGTTGGAGAACATTAAATCTATAATTTCTAACATTACACATACAGTCAAACCTCTATTAAACAATAATCTTAAATAAGAGGTAATTGTTTCAAGTTCTCAGTCATAACAAATAAGCACTAAGTAACCTTAATTAAGCAACCACCTGTCTTAAGTCATGTGATTACTTTTTCATGATTCCTTCACTGACTGCTTAATACAGGCTAGATTGTATATTGTATGTATCTACCTTGACATATAAGAAGGGATTGCATGATACCTACAGGGGCCTCAATGAGTTAGGTAGTTGGACTACCTAACAACTCATACATGCACATCACCAATACGCCGTGAGTTCGCACCTGGCTTTGTAAATTACAACTAGAGAAAGTTGATCTGGTGATCACAGATAACCCCGCATTCCAAATTTTCACCCAGAAACCTTTAAAGTCCCTATCTTCTAAGAGAAAAAGGGCCATATAACGGTAAATGTCAATTTCACCATAATCGAATTTAATCTGTATTGCATTGTTACAGTTTGAAAAGATTTGGTTGAGTCGTACCTTAAATACCACCAGGAAACCTAGAAAGTCCCTATTTCCTAAGAGAAAAAGGGCCATAACTTAGGAACGGTAAATGTGAAATACACCGTAATCAAACTTAACCTGTATTTTATGGTATACAGCATTGTGTTAAAGTTTGAAAAGATTTGGTTGAGCGGTATTTTAAATATCATTCGGAAACCTAAAAAGTCCCTATTTTCTAAGAGAAAAAGGGCCATAACTCAGGTAACGGTAAATGTAAAATACACCGTAATCGAACTTAACCTGTATTTAGTGGTCCAAAGCATTGTGTTAAAGTTTGAAAAGATTTGGTTGAGCCATACTTTAAATATCATCCGGAAACCTAGAAAGTCCCTATTTTCTAAAAGAAAAAGGGCCATAACTTAGGAACGGTAAATGTGAAATACACCGTAATCAAACTTAACCTGTATTTAATGGTCCACAGCATTGTGTTAAAGTTTAAAAGATTTGGTTGAGCCATACTTTAAATATCATCCAGAAACCTAAAAAGTCCCTATTTTCTAAAAGAAAAAGGGCCATAACTCAGGAACGGTATATGTGAAATACACCATAATCGAACTTGACCTGTATTTAATGGTCCACAGCATTGTTTTAAAGTTTGAAAAGATTTGGTTGAGCAGTACTTTAATTATCATCCGGAAACCAAAAGTGTGACGGACGGACGGACGAACGGACGGACGGACATGAGGATCCCTATATACCCCTGACTCTCGTCGAGCGGGGGTATAAAAAAGTGTGCACTCAACTCGCAGCCGAAAAGTGATAAAGTTTACCAGTTGCTTGACCATGATCGGTGGTTCTCTAAGGGTAATTCAGCTTCTTACACCACTAAAACTGGTTGCCATGAAATATTGCTGAAAGTGGCATTAAACACAATAAATCAAATCATGATACCTACATAGCCAGTCTGATCCTTCTTCATATCAACTTCAAATCCTAAGTCTGTAAATAATCTAGTCACCATTTCTCCATCTTGTTGAGCACCTGTTCTGTGTTTTCCATTTGGAAAATACTCGTTGTTGATGATTAATACATAACCTCTAGGTGTTGATGTCATTTTATAAGACTGAAAGCCAAAAGTAAATAATACATTGTAGTCTTAAAATCAATCCCAGAAATTAGTTCTCTGCCCATTCTGTAAATACAACTGAAGATGAAAAACATTTTCTTCTTTATTGTGCTTATAAGTTGCAGATTAAGGAAACAATTAAAATTTGTACAATACTCTCAGGGAGACTACATTTTGTACATGATGTCACATTATTTTTCCGTTCTTTCACCAATGCCAGGTTACTGTGTTTTGTCTCACATTCCAATGATATGACGTCATGTCAAAGTAGTTCGGCAGAGAACATCTCGTGCAACGTCGCAGACACCTTTTATCAGACCGGCTACTTTCATTAATTTCAAAGAAAAACGTACATAATGTTATAAGGATCACTATCTCTTATCTTCATTGTCATCATACCTTGCTTAAAATTTGTTTTTATTGCAATGTTAGATAAACTTATTACATACATAGTGTGGTGGTACAAGACTTTATATCAGGTCTTGCCCGTTGCGTGAACTAACCGCATCACAACTTGTCGCTGTCGCGACTCATAGTGATACTGGTTCACACAACAGGCTCGACCTGATACAAAGTTTTGTACCACTACACTATGTATGTAATGGGTATTTATATAAGGAATCTATGTCTCTTTTCTGTTTAAAGGGATAGTGCCGTAAGTTTTTAATTTTTCTTAAAGGTTTTTTTTTTTTGCGTTGAAAGTTGATATACCATCAAACCACGAGTATAAAACATTGTTGAGTGCAGCTTGTCTCCCAGCATCATTAATTATGCAAGTCCTAATTTCCAAGCTACATACACAATGGCACTGATGTTTACACTTCAGCATGAGTTTGAACTCTCAACATTTCCTTCAATTCCATCCAACTGTCATTTTGATGGCCTATGTTAATTCTTGTTTTATTATAATTTGCCAACACTTATTTCCTGTTTCTTTCTACAGCAGAGGTTTAATTAAAATTCTTGTACAACCAAATGCAGGCATCGGCAGACTTTTTCCCCCTAAACAACAGACTTCATGCATGCATAGTAAAAGGTCACCTAAGGTCATATGAATAGGGGCCATATTTTTTCAAACATACAGGAATTTATGTTCGAAATGTGTTTTCATGAAAATAAGAGAATGGATGGACTTTTTACTTTAAAACTTGATAATTAGTGTTATTTTATATTTTTAATCATTATGATGTACTCCTTATAAAAAATATCTGGACAAAAAATCACCAAATCAATGACATTACCTGTTTTTTGTTATAAAATGTTTCAACAAGATGGATGATGTACAAAGAATTATAAACTACATTTAGTACATAAACTTGTCTGTTCTCTAAAAACACGGATATCTAACTGAGTGTGCACAACACGTTTCAGGATAAAATTGTATAACATTCAAACCTTGACATTTTCTGATATACTGTTGGTACTTTTTCTCTCTGTATCTTGCAGGCTTGCAGCAGAACCTAAAAATACCACCCAAAATTATCATTTTTAATCACAACCATTTATTTTATTTTGGAAAATACATAGTCTAATATTGTGCTTCCACAGTAATATAGGGTTATTGCATGAATATTGGTGAATATTGCCCCGAGCATTATATCATATTGCACGAGCTTGCGATATTCAATATTCATGCAATAACCCTTTTATTATATAGTAATAAATATTTTTAGTAATAAGTTTTGAAATTTTATGAAATTTTTGAAATTTTTTAAAAAATTTGAAATTTTTGAAATTTTANTGAATCTACGAGCAATGATACTACAGGCTTCAGTTGGAAGGATCTGCCATCTTGAAAATGTGAAATCCTATTTTTCATATTTACAACAATGTACAAAAATAATTAAATTGCTTACCTTGAAAGCTTATTTTAGTTAAATTAAATCACAATTGAAGCCTATACGAAGCCAAATAGCGTCTAATCTTTATGTTTCAAACTGGAAGTCTCTTGGTTATGTTCCAAAGTCCTCAATAACATTTCGCAGAATTTTTTCACCTTACAATCGTATGTGTAAATTCACCGTTGCACAACAAGGGACGTAACCACCACACTTGTTTTGCAAAAGTAGTTCCAGCGGGAAAAAACTGATATTTCACATGTGAAATACCGGAATTTATTTCACGGATAAATCCCCATAATTCACACCTATCTATATAATAAAAGGATTTATTGCACGATTCTTTTCCATTGAAATTAATAGGAAACTATTTATTACTATATAATAAATCCAATTACCATGTGATCGAGACCATAAGATAGATGAAAATATATCGACAATTAGGCCATACAAAGTTAATTTCTTGGTTCTCAGGCCCGCCCGCATGTGGAAATTCGTCGCCGCATTGCCGATTTTTTTGCAAAAATAGTAAAAAAATTATAATTAAATGCGGNTTCCAACAAAATACTAGAAATATATGATACTACATAAATATATACATAACACAATGTTGGTTCTCAAAAAAATTATATTTACAAAAGTATCATATAAATTCATATTGTAGTTTGTTGGATTTTTTTTAAGAGAATAAAAGAGAGGAAAGAGGTGAAGTGTAAGAATTACTAAAGAGAAAGTGGGGAAACTAAATTTTCAGTTGTGATTTTGGTGTTAATATTAGTGAGTTGTTTTTTTCAATATGATATGATGGACTGTCCCATTCATGTTTTATTCAAATGTAACAAAGTAAACAAAATACAAAAAAGATCAACATAGTACACCTTTATACATGTTCCGTGTTTTTCTGAATTGGACAAGACATTTGTTTCTAACAGCTAGCATTCTTTCTATATTATACATATCTTTCAATTTTTCTTGTAATGCATGGAAAGACAAAGATTTTTTAAAACATCTTGTATTATAGATGCATTGTTTAATACAAAGATAAATAATATTATGTGGATCTCCTTTACATACTCCTGAAGTTTCTCCAAAAATCAAAGTTGTTTTGTTAAAAGTTATATTAATATTATGAAAAAGTAACCATCTATTGACATCTTCTATTAAAGTCTTTACAAAATTACAGTTCCACATAAGATGTTGGACAGTTTCTGATTCGGTGTGACAAAAAGTACAGTCAGGATTGTCAATTATTTTAACTCTTGACAGGAAATGGTTTGTAACTAAGATATGGTGATTGATTCTATACTGTAACCATTGTAATTTTGTGTTTTTAGTAACTTTCAATGGAAGATTATATACTTTTTTCCAGTCTAAATCTGGTTGATCTAAAATTTCACTCCATTTTTTTTGCCCAGTCGGTGAGTATATGATACATATCTTTGGAACCTTTTTTATGTCTTAACAATTGTTGAACAATTGAAGGAATAAAAGGACACACGAGTCTGCTCTCTCCCATATTGAATGACCTTTTGGCTTGTATTATGGCAGATATTACCCTATTATATTTTAAAAAATTAACCACTATTTTATATTTTTCTTGAAACTGATCTAAAGTTAGGTATGTTCCAGCCTCATTTATATAGTCATTAATAGATCGTACACCTTTTTCAAATCATTCCTTGTAGAATATAGATTTATTGTCAATCATTATCTTATTATTAAACCAGATTGGGCTAGCAAGGAAAAAATGCCAATTAAAATTCCGTTCCTTTTTTATTACTAGTACCTTTTCCCATAATAACAAAACATCTTTCCAAAAAGTATTTTTGAGTTTTGACTGTATTTTTTGTATACAGTCTGATCCACAATTATAGAACTTGAGTATCAATAAATGATATGAAAATATTTTGCCACTTGTTATCCTTTTGAAAAAGTCTACGAATCCAAGTTGATATTAGACTAAGAATATATGCATTCAAATTAATCATTTTTAATCCATCATTATCATAATTATTTTGTAAAAAAAAAAATTTAACTCTACATACAGGTGAATTCCAAATGAAAGTATAGAGGAGCTCATTTTTTTTTTTTTTACAATTTTATTACTTGGATTTGGTAAAGAGAGAAAAAGATGGTTAAACAGTGGCAGAATAAGTCTTTTTTACNAACAGTTGTTGAACAATTGAAGGAATAAAAGGACACACGGGTCTGCTCTCTCCTGTATTGAATGACCTTTTGGCTTGTCTTATGGCAGATATTATCCTATTATATTTCAAAAAATTAACCACTATTTTATATTTTTCTTGAAACTGATCTAAAGTTAGGTATGTTCCAAAAAATGCCAATTAAAATTTCATTCCTTTTCTATTACTAGTACCTTTTCCCATAATAACAAAACATCTTTCCAAAAAGTATTTTTGAGTTTTGACTGTATTTTTTGTATACAGTCTGATCCACAATTATAGAACTTATCAGTATCAATAAATGATATGAAAATATTTGCCACTTCTTATCCTTTTGAAAAAGTCTACGAATCCAAGTTGATATTAGACTAAGAATAAATGCATTCAAATTAATCATTTTTAATCCACCATTATCATAATTATTTTGTAAAAAAAAAAAATTAACTCTACATACAGGTGAATTCCAAATATAGAGGAGCTCATTTTTTTTTTTTTACAATTTTAGTACTTGGATTTGGTAAAGAGAGAAAAAGATGGTTAAACAGTGGCAGAATAAGTCTTTACTACTGTTATTCTCCCTATGATTGTAAGATTTCGTCGAGACCACTGTTTTATCAATTGTTTCGTTTGTAAAAGTATATTTTTTTCAAGTTTGGCTAATTCTATATCAAAGTTGACCCCTAGTGATTTGAACGAAGTCATTCATCAGGTAAGATTTCTGCCAGAACACAATACTTCTTCACTATATTTTTTACTGCCAAACTATATAACTTGGGTTTTTGAAAAATTAATGTTTAGCCCAGATATTTTGGCAAACCAGTCTAATTCTGCAAGGGCTTCACTTAGAGATTTTTCTTTTCCATCTAGAATCAAGGAGGTGTCATCTGCAAATTGTGATAGTTTGTGCTTCTTCTCAGTCACTTTTATTCCTGATATATTCTTGTTCCCTCTGATCTTAATTGCTAGAATTCCAGCACACGAAATGAACTAGAGGCTCCCAGGAGCCTGTAATCGCTCACCTGGTTTTCAATTTGACATCTAAAGTTGATAGAAATGGGGGGGGTGTTACACATAATTTTGAAAGTGGGTCATCCAAAGATCCTTTCAACTCAAATTTCTGAGCAAAAGATTTTTATCTCATAATATTCCAAAATGGAATAAACTGGCTGAAAAAAATCTCACAGAAAAACCCAGAATATATGTTAAACTACTCATTGCCATGTACCTGCAGTTAAAATTTGAATTCATTTTGATTTGTAATAAAGCAGAAATTGATAACTAAAGAAATTTCTATTTTAAGTAACAGCAGCCATTTTGAATGGAGGGCGGGGCTGTCGGACACGTATTGAAAGGGGACCACCCAAGGACCATCCCAGCCAAATTTGCTTTAATTTGGTTTAGCGGTTTCAGAGGAGAAGATTTAAATGTGATCTTTTATCAAAATATGCCTAATTTGTATAATCGGTATAAATCGGCTGAAAGAAAAATTTCACAGAAAAACGCGGAATATATGTTAAACTACTCCTTGCCATGTAGCTGCAGTTAAAATTTGAGCTCATTTTGGTTTATACTAAAGCAGCAATGGACAATTGAAGAAATTTCTATTTTTAGTAACAGCAGCCCCGCTGGTGGCCATCTTGGATTTTCAATCGGTCCAAAAAATAACATCACTTGGTTAGCAGCTTGCAATGATCATTCATGACCATTTTCAATTCCATTCTCCATGTAGTATCGGAGAAGAAGATCTTTGAAATTTCAGCCAATCAGAGGCTATTATGGCCCCTGGCAGCCATTCTGGATAACCAATCAGAACAAAAAGTAACAACAATTGATCAGAACCTTGTCAGAAACATTCCTGCCAAGTATGGTTCCAATCCATCGAGTGGTTCTTGAGAAGAAGTTTGTTTTACATATTTCCCATAGGGTCGCTATGTTAAATTATGTCCCCTGCTGGCGGCCATCTTGGATTTTCACTCGGTCCAAAAAGTAACAACACTTGGTTAGCCGCTTGCAATGATCATTCATGACAATTTTCAATTCCATCCTCAATGTAGTATTGGAGAAGATCATTAAAAATTTCAGCCAATCAGAGGCTTCTATAGCCCCTGACAGCAATGTTGGATAACCGATCGTAACGAAAGTAACACCACTCGGTTAGACCATGCAAATGAACTTTCCTGCCACGTTTGGTCCTATTTGCTTCAGTGGTTCTCTAGAAGAAGATTGAAATGTTTACGGACGGACGACGGACGCCAAGTGATGGCAATAGCTCACATGACCCTTTGGGTCAGGTGAGCTAAAAAGTATGATGAAAGCGGATCGCCTTGTCGACATCCGTGTTGTTTTGTGAAAAAAATTGACAGATTGCCACCCTGAATTATTGCAGATTTAAAATTATTGCGTATTGTAAAACACTTTTACCAAATGAATTATAGATTGA
>MJUT01030173.1:169381-181392 GCA_002080005.1 Gigantidas platifrons
TTTTTTTTTTTTTTACAGAAAGCGAAGTTTGGTTGCCATAGGAACACATGACCTTGACACTATCCAAGGACCCTTCATTTATGATGCAAAACCACCAACAGAAATTAAATTTCAGGCTCTGAGTCAGACAAAGGAAATGACTGCACCAGAATTGATGGCACAATATTCTGTATGTACCAAAATTAAAATTCATATTTAACACAGTCCTGCGGGAATTTATAACTACCTATGCAACCAGTGCCTATCACCACTAATATTGTGAGTTTGAATCCCGCTCAGGCAAGGTGTACTCGACACAACATTATGTGATAAAATTTGTCTGTGACTTGCAGCAGTTCAGTGGTTTTCTCATGATACCTCGGTTTCCTCCACCAATAAACTGACTGCCACGATATAGCTGAAATATTGTTGAAAGTGGTGTTAAACACTCTAACCCTGACCCTAAAACAGTTCTAACGTGTCTAATTGACAAAATTACGCAAAATAAAACAATAGAATTCAGTTTGGCACTATGTGAAGTAAATATGAATTTTATGTTTTTTTTCCTTCATTTTATTTCGCCTGATCAAAGGAAATAGAGAGGATTTGTTATCAGGTGAAATCTATCATAAGCTGTTGTCCAACATAAATAGTTCATCTTGTATTTTATATTTTACTTTTCTACCCTGAAACTCCCATTTCAGATATATGTACAAATGTAAATGACAGACCTGCCCTCCATTTAAAATGGTCACCATTACTGAAAATAGAAATTAATGGAACCAGCAGAATATGAAATTTTGATAACAGTTTGCTGAATATGTAATCCAGGTTTTTCTGTGAATTTTGTAAATTCAAGGTTTTTCTTTGACAAATTATGCAAAATAGACATATTTTGACCAAAAAAATCATTCTTATCTAAAATTTCTTAAAATGATAAAAACTAAGCAAAATGTACCATGATTTTGAATTTTTCATTTGAGCATGATAATGGTGTACGATTTCACGCTTTATGCAGGCTGTTTTAGTTTTAGAAGATTTTGTTAATTTGTGAGATATATAGAATCTAACACCGGCAAAATTGCAAGACAGGGAAATCTCCGACACCCGAGGGTAAGATTACAATCGTTCGCTGACTCGAGCCTCGTCAGCGAACGATTGTAATCTTACCCTCGGGTGTCGGAGATTTCCCTGCCTTGCACTTTTTGCCGGTGTTTGATTTTATTTCTCACTTTTATCAGCTGTTAACTAATTGTTTTGTTTACATTCCCGATCGAGCGTTTTCCCGCAAATTTTGTTTCCATTGCTGAAGTAAATATTCAATTTATTCATATGCATCCGTGTCTTGGCAGTATTTTAAATGCATTTCATAATAAAATACAATGTATTTAATAAATATATGATAAATGTAACTCAACACTACACCTGTGGCTGTGAAAAAATATTTGAATTTGGTCAAAGGGAGGTACGTTAGTTACTAACAAGGGAAGGCACTCTATTATTTACTCAAAGTAAACAAACATTGACTTGAAAGTCATACACCGTGAAACATGAAAGGTGCACGATAGTTAAATTATTAGCTAGCAGAATAGTATACATACATTAATTTAAAAATACTTATGTAATAGAATCGTGGTTTTATTGGTGAAGCATGGAGAACTGGGGGCAGTTGACATAAACTGTACAGCATGTATTTGCCGGTAAAACGCACGTGATTTTTTTGTCTTGCACTAGTGCAAGATAAGACAATCTCACATCGCTAAAAATAGGAACTGGTCTGTCTCAAAAGTGAGAAAACTATATCATGCATAATAAAATTCATATTTGAGTAGTCAGTACATATACATATTATATCAAGATGCATTAAATATCAACTTTGAGAATATGTCAGATTTGTCAATATGCATAGAATTCCATGCTGTACGTACAGTATCTTGATCAGAAACACTCGTGCTGTTTTAAAAGTGGCTGTCGTGATTGTGCTCGTATGGTAGTTGTATATCAAATCAACGTAAGCAATCATTGCCTATCACCTATACAGTTGTGAGTTAGATTCCTGTTCATCAGGTGTACTCCATACAACTTTATGCGATAAAGTTTGTGCGTGGCTTGTGGAAGATAAGCGGTTTTCTTTCAAAAAATCTATTGTTCCAATAAAAATGACCACCACAATATAACTGAAATATTGTTGAAAGTGGCGTTTAATATCCTTGACCTTTGAAATTATTGCTTATATGGCAATAAATCTGTGAGTTTGATTCCCAACCGTAGAGAGCTGTACACCATACAGCTTCATGTAATAAAAGTATGTCACCTGTAACATATGGTTGGTCAGTGATTTTCTCCCGTTACTCCAGTTTTCTCTGCAATAAATCATGACCTACACGAAAGAACTGTAATATCGGTGCACATCTCACGATGAGCACTGGTCCTCTGGCCAAAGACCAGTAAAACTGTTCGGACCTGTACATTTTTCAGTTTTTATTTAGAACTATATAAAAATAAATTTAAGAATTTGATTCTGACCAGTTAATTCAAATTTTCCTTGCAATGACTGTCATTGATAGTGGTGTTAAATACCCATAATCATCTAATGTAATATATTTGTTGTCTGTATTGCAGCTTGACAGCCATCTGAAGCCTTATTTATCTATCATCAAAGACAAACCTCTGTACCCAATTATCTACGATAGTAACAACGTAGTTTTATCAATGCCTCCCATAGTTAACGGTATGTTAGATCTTTAAATAAAGAAAATCACTTTTGGGAGAGACTTATTTTTCCCAAAAAAAAGTTCAGAAAAAACCAATAAATAATTTCTTTTTAGATACAATCTAAATAAAACTAGATGTTTGTTGAATCGTTTCATTTTTATTTATTTAACACCATTCTGTATAGGGTCATGCCTGATCAGATCAGTTAGAAGATGCCATAAAGGGGTAATAAAAAGTCATAAATCGCAGGACAGACAATACAATGACCAAAAGAAAAAGGACAGAAGGATTAACACTGATCTACAAATCACTACAGAGGAAGCTAAAAATTGAGCCACACAAACACCACTAAAAACCACATTTGGAACTTTTTTTGTAAAGAACGTCCTTATAGAGGAAACAAATCTTCTCAAACTCTTTTATTCATTTTGAACAAAATCTGGATATTACAAAATGTCAGATCACTTTTAGAGATCAGGGCAAAAAGTTATGATAATTAATTTGAAAAAATGTAATTGATATTTTTAAGGTGAGCACAGCAAGATAAAATTAGAAACAAAAAATGTCTTCATAGAAGCGACAGCCACAGATCTGAACAAGGCTAAGATTGTATTGGACACGCTTGTTACAATGTTCAGTGAATACTGCTATCAACCGTTCACGTAAGTTTTAAACAAAGTTATTTTATTGAACCCACAGGGCGAGGTGTACAACATTATGTGATAAAGTTTGTCAGTGACATGCCACAGGTCGGTGGTTTTCTCAGAGTCCTCCGGTTTCCTCCACCAATAAAACTGACCGCCACAATATAACTAAAATATTGTTGAAAGTGGCATTAAACACCATTAAACAAACAAACCAATGACTGTCAAAAGTTATTGCCCCTTTTGTCCCATTCTTCCCTCATTTATGTATAACTTTAATATACTGTTGAACTTGTACTGTCTTATCAGTTTACCAATATTTAATTTAATTTGATGTGAATACTGCAATCTGATTAGCTGATCCACCTGGAGCAACATTGATTATACTTGATAATCTCGCTTGGTATTGTGACGTCACCAACATATTCATTCGCCAACAACAAATTCAAATAGTCCCATGAAATAATCATAATTAATGTCAAGGAATCAATCAATTTTGTTGTACAAATTAAATTATAAGGACCATGTTCAATTTTTAACCAGGTTATACATGTTTAACCTGGTTTGGAACAGTTTAAGCTTTTCATAAATCACTTCTTATTAAGTGCAAACTCCCCCAAGCCAGAATATATCGCATAACCTGCACAAAAATTGAACATGTTCCTTAATTAACGCTTGTGAATTTTAATTTAGGCTTTTAAGAAATACTACCATATCTATAACAGCTAGACAATCATCCAACGTAGGACTAAATATAAAGATATTTTATAAAGCATTTTACAGGGAACTGGAATTGTTGAAAACTAGTCTATATATTCTAACTTAACTTCAGCAACAATCAATCAATCAAAAAAGAAGGAAACAAAATATGGACTCTAATTTTGCTCCTTATCCCCCCTTTGCCAGGCTAAATTTCACCCAATGTCCATATATTTGTCTGTTTGTATATATTTTGGTTCCACTCAATAGCTTAAGTTTCTCTAGAGCTAATCATTAGATATGTCAGGGATCATAAAAGGAAGACCAAGTTTGATTGGGATTTGACAACTTTTTCCATTCTGGAGTTGTGTGCCCTTTGTTTTGCAGAAAAAAAATCCTGTTTACTTTATCTGGAAATGTCCATGGACACATTCTTCCATTTTTTTTTNACGTTGGAATTCAGGACCTAGCACCCTTTCTTCAAAGAAAAAGAAACATTATTGCAAATTCTTTGAGGACTGGACAAAATTATACGATCGGGTGCAGCCTACTTCTTTAGGGAATGATATGGCATTTTGCAAACTTTGTTCTACAAATTTTAGTGTCAGCCATGGTGGTGTATATGATATTAAGACATGCTGATGGAGATTCACTCAAAAAAGCAGTTGCTTCAACAAGGAAATCAACCAATCTTAAAAATGCAGACCCAGAGAGAATTTGTTCTATGTTAAAAAGAATCCAGACAGATATGAGATCTGAGTTGAACAATGACACACTTTGTTCTTTATTATGTGCAAAACAAAATCATAACTTGTTGTGTTATGAGTACGAACCAAGTGACTCTGGTCTAAGATCAGCAAAACAAGCTGTATTGTCCTACCAAAGTGGTTTGAAGTAATGTTGCTCAGCAACAACAATAAAAGTTGTACAGTAAATTTTGTTTGCTTTAATCTAAAAATTTTAGTGTTAAAAAGTTCGTCACGCAAAATCTCCCACATTAAATAGTTGGAATGTGGGAGATCTCCCACATACACAATCTCTGAGGTTAACAGGTATGGATCTATAATGTCTGAACTTGGTATGATGTTAAGATTACTCAGAATTACATGTTATTTCTCTTTTTAATTAACCTTTATTCACACAAGATTATAATTACACCCTTAAATATAGTTGCATGGTTTTTGTAGTGTCCGTAACCATATTTTCTGTTCTGCAGTTTTTATTCTGTCTACAATTGTTCATATTTTGACTGATTATAACTACTCTGTGTATTTTACATCTTCAAACATGAAAATATCAATCCTTTGACAGTGATTTCTGGAAGATTTTTTTACTGGATACGGACCCTACAGATTTCTGATAGAAACATACCTTTTGGATAAAGCCTGATAATTTCTCCAATTGATGTCCGATTTTCATGAATATGGTATCAAATTAATCCTGATTAATTTTTCTAAAGATTTATATTAAAACAGTTTTGTTGTTTTCCTATTTTGAAAAGTAAATTTTGGTGTAAAAATAAACAAATTTCAAGTGCAACAGCATAATGCCTTATTTGTGCAATTTTTTCGGTACCCTTTTGCTTGTTACTCAAAAACTATGAGAGATATCTTCTTGAAATTTTGTATGCAACTTCTGTGTTTCACCATCCAAAACATGATATTAGAGTGATATCTTTAAATTCAATGGAAGTAGGTTACTATTGCACATAACACACTGCTTTTGAGTATGAGCCCTATATTGTGTTTCAGCCGTATGTGTTTGACTTCATCTAAGACATGTATAATTTATGACACCTGTAAAACAAATGAATTTTTCATTTATTTTAACAAAAATGACATTGACCATTTGATTTTCCCATTTTTTTGTAATTTATATTCTGAGTAAACAATGTTATGCAAACATTTCCATTGGAACTGGATAATGCTTTGTTTACATTTAATCTTGTTCAGTATATACCAAATTGATTTCCAATTAAATTGTTTTTCATAAAATGTATCCCATTTTAATTGACATTTTGGAGTGATTACTTTCTGGATATTTTTCAGTTTCAGCTCTTTTGGAACAACGATATTATTATTGTGATTTCTAATATTCAAATTACTATCTATTTTTAAACCTACTGATTTTTTTTCATCTTTTCGTTTTCATCTGATCTTGATTTCTTAACAAAATTTTCTGGTATTGATTTTTTTTATTTTTCCCCATTCTGATATCCAGTTCCTTTTATCATCCAGTCTATTAAATATAGTCAGATTATCAACAAAGGTTTTATTGGTTTTGTCCCATATATCGTTTATTTTAAATATATTATTTCTCAAAAACGATTGAAAAAAAAGTGGATTTCTATTAAACTTGATATCAGAGTTAACAAATATGTTTTTATCTAAAATGTCATTTTTAGACTCCGTAAAACATGACCCCAAAAAATTGTTCCATGCATGTATAATGTCTTGATAGTATTTTGGAATGGATGCAATATCTAAACCTTTAATATCGGAGCATTTACAAAGAAAAATATCAACTCCAAATTTATTATCGTATTTCTGTAACTAGTGTTTACCTATCACATTCCATGAGTCCATCTGACTGTTAATTATTTTGTGTATAAATTTATCTGTTTACTTTTGACAAAATTGTCTATGTTAATCTTTCCCATCCCCCCTTCATTAATATTTAAGCAACATACGTTTCTTTCTATTTGGTTTGGTTTATTGTCCCAAACGAATTTCAAAATCAAATCATTCACCTCTTTTTTATATTTCTCTGGTACCCCCCTCATTTCAGTTTCAAATTCCATTAGCACTAACAGAAAAATTTTAGCAATCAAAGCCTGTAAGAAATTAAGTATGAAGTAGCCAGGACTACTAATGTCTTCTGAAATTTCAAAGATCTTTTTACTCAGAAGTCAGATGATGAAATAAACAGCTCCATTGTTAGAATGTTTCTTAACAAGATTAAATGATAAATGAATGATCATTTTGTGAACCCTTTCAAAGTTTATATTTTTATGTGGATCAGAAATCTAAGGTAGCCACTACAATATGGCAAAATTTAGCACAGGTCTCTATTGAAAAATGAATGAAAAAAACAAATCCATCGGAAGTTTAAACCTGATTGATACCCATTAAATATATATTGAAATAATCGTTTGTAACCAGGTAGATGATATTTGCTTTAGCGAGCTCTTGTTTATGATATAGTTTGATTTTGATATTCTCTTCTATTTAAGTCAGCATAAAGTAAAACATGTCTAAAACGAACCCTGAATAAAGTAGAATACTGTATAAACTATACTTTGAATAAAGTCCTAATGCAGGAAATCTTTGTTAATTTAACTGTCTCTTCCTAACACAAAAGTTGGTCCCAGGGAGCTTCGGTTTAGACAGGTTTCACTGTACCATGCAGATCTGAAGAATAAGATTGAGGGTCATAATTTCCTGTATTATTTATCTTTAAGACATTGCCATACAGATTTTAAGAGGTAAATTCCATGCCCTAATTTCCCATATTATTTATCTTTAAGACATTGCCATACAGATTTTAAGAGGTAAATTCCATGCCCTAATTTCCCATATTATTTATCTTAAAGACATTGCCATACAGGTTTTAAGAGGTAAATTCCATGTCATAATTTCCCGTATTATTTTCTTTTTTAAGGCTTTACCATACAGATATGAAGAGGTAGATGTACAAGATGTCAACAAGAAAGTAGGAATTAGGTATGTTTAAAAATAATTTAATTTTATGTGAATACTGCAATCTGATTGGTTGATCTGCCTGGAGAAATATTGGTTATGCTTGATAACCTGGCTTGGTGTTTAGACGTCACCAACATAAAATCGAGGAATCGTTAAATTTTGTTATATAAATTAAATTACATTGTATAAGGAATATTTGAAATTTTTGAACGAGTTATACTTGTATAACCTGGTTTGGAACAGTTTATTCTTTTCACAAACCACTTTGCGGTTTATTAAATGTAAACTTCTCCAATCCAGGTTATATCGTATAACCCTTTCAAAAATGGAAAATATTCCTTAAATAGATATAATAGGACTGACGTCAGACCAATGGTGAATTATGATACAGGAAAAATATTTTTAAAAACTCAAAATAGTAGGTTTTTATGTACTGATTCAAATTTTTAGCTCATGTGACCTATTAATCTTCTTCTGTGATACAACTCCAACAATTGGAACCAAACTTCGTAGGAATGTCCATTGGATACCCCTCATTCAAAATTTGTATTGTTGGTGTCGAAGGTAAATTCTGTTTAACAGTCAGGACCATTTACACATTCTGCTGTGTGAAATTTCCGATATTTTGTTTGTTTGCTCAAAAGCCATGTGATGTAGTGAGCATTTTGGGAATGTCCCTTGATGACTATCAACCACAAATAAGAGGTAAAAAGTCAACATTGTTATCCAAGATGACTGACTCACTAAATTATTCTGTGGGAAAATGAGTGAAAAGCTTCTTCTCAGAAACTACAAATATTGGACGATCGTTGCATGGTGCCTTACTAGGTTTATCTTTGTATGTGTAATGGAAATCCATGGTGGTATCCACGATAGGTCAACGTTTGTAACCTAAGACTTAAAAAATGGGTCCTTCGTGGCCGTGATTGTATGTTCATTGAATTTACAACTACCCATGCAATCAGTGCCTATCACCACTGATGTTGTGAGTTCGAATCTCGATCGGCGGGAGGTGTTCAACATTATGTGATAAAGTTTGTCAGTGACTTGCAACAGGTCAGTGTTTTTCTCAGAGGCCTCCGGTTTCTCCACCAATAAAACTGACCGCCACGATATAACTGGAATATTGTTGAAAGTGGCATTAAACACCATTAAGCCAACCCAAACCTAAGACTTAGAAAGACTGATTATCTGAAACCGTTGAATGCCTTGAAAAGAAACTTATCTACTCTAGAATGTTACTTGGATTATCCTTTAGAAATAAATATTTTTTATGTAATTGACAATTTAAAGGACACAAAAACTGTATATTAGTTTTCATAATACCCAATGGAAAACAGCTAGACATAATTTAGGTTTTCCATTAAACTACAAGGTTAATTGAATCTAAATGTAAAATAATGATGATTATGTTATCTGATCCTTACACATTTTATATGGGGCCGTCATGGTCATATGGTACAATGTAGCTGGATTTACAACTACCTATGTTGTCAGTTCCTATCACCACTAACACCATGGTGTCAATGGTTTTCTCTGGGTTCTCGGGTTTCCTCTACCAATAAAACTGACATCCATGATATAACTGAAATGTTGTTGAAAGTGGTGTTAAACACCATAACCCTACAAATTATATATCTTTATATAGGAATCCTCTTATATGTTTGTTTGTTCTTCCATCAGATTTTTGTTTTGAGCTATTTCAAGAAAACATATTATTTCTTTACTGGTTCCCTTTTATTTTATGTACTTAATGGTTCCAGCCATTAAATTTTGGGTGAAAAAAAGAAGATATATTGATCCGAAAAATTATTCATCATTGACATATCTGATTTTGTCACAATAATATTGAAATTGTATATCCCTGATAGATATCTAATTTTATTGTTTGTTTTTATAGTATATCAGCAGAAAAGATGTGTGAGTTGTTAACTAAAATGTGTTTACCATCAGAAGTATTACAAGGAGGTGAAAGAATAAAAGTAGAAATACCACCAACCAGACATGATATCCTTTAATATAATGTGATGTAGCAATTTAGCTTAATCCATGTACCTGTTAGAAACCACATCGGTGGTGTAATGGTTAGCATGCTCACCTCGAGTATTTAGATCATGGGTTGAGCCACGGTCAAATTAAACCATAGACTATAAAATTGGTATTTGTTATTTCACCACTAAGGGCTGTTCCATTTAAGTCTACCTGGGTGGGGGGAACGCCATTTTTTTATTTTTCTGTTGGTTGTGGAGGTGAAACCATATTTTTTTATGTTGGGTGGGGGTTTTTTTTCTGTTGGTGCGGGGGGGTCTGAAATAAGTGGCGTTCCCCCCTCCCAGGTATATTTAAATGGAACAGCCCTAAGCAAATGGCATTAAGAAGAAAGAGCAAAAACTGGTTGGCTCTGAATGAGGATACAGTGGAGTAACATGTGTACTCATCGACTATTGTTTCAGTGAGCTAGCACTATAAACATTCTACTAGACGTTAGGTCTAGGACAAAGTGGATATCATCATTAACTCATCGGAATGTAACTTGTTCTCACCATAATATAGCTTAAAAATTGCTCACTTTTTATTAAGCAACATTCACTCGCTCACTCCAATCTGAGATTTTGATGATTCATCACAGATCATTTGACATGTCAAACACCATGACCTCTTAAAAGAGAGGGGAAATGTAGAGGTAGAAATTTGAATCTTTGTTTTTTTTGTAAGGAATCATTTATATTTTTGTTGATCAAAACTTGACTTTTTCGACTCCAAGCAGGTTTTTTTTTTCAACTGTAAGCTCACTTATTTCAACTGGAAATTTGAATGGACAATCCTGAGACACTGGCAACATTAGGAACACAAGACGTGGGACAAACAAAACAAAAAGACAACACAGAAAAGTGAAAAGAAGAGCAACGCAAACCCCACTAATAAACCGGGGGTGGGTGTGGGGATGTGAACCTAGGTGCTCACGAAGGGTAAGCAGTTCCTGCTTCTTATAAGACACCTGCCGTGTTACCTGAGGAAATATATCCTTCTATTTATTATTAGTGAACTTAACATAGATTACATGTGATTCACCCATGCGATGTGATAGAAGATGTTGCCATATCTTATGGTTATAACAACATAGAAAAAAAGATTCCTATGACCTGTACAATAGCTAATCAGGTAATTTTCTAAATATTGACCTTATCATGTGATTCAATGACCTGTTCTAATGCTAATCATGTAATGTTCTAAATATTGACCTTCCCATTTGATTGTATGACCAGTTCTAATGCTAATCCATGTAATGTTCTAATTATTGACCTTTCCATGTTATTCAATGACCAGTTCTAATGCTAATCACGTACATTTTTCAACGCTGAAAGACTATTGACCTGTGAATGTACATGTAATAGGAGATCTCTTCTACCTTCATTATAGGAGAACTCTTGTTATTTGTCGACAGTCATAACTCTTACGACTTACCATTATGATGGGGACGGTCGTGATCGTATGGTAAATGGATTGATAACTACCTATGCAATCAGTGCCTGTCACCACTAACATTGTGGGTTCGAATCCTACTCAGGCGAGATGTACTTGATACAACATTATATGATAAAGCTTGTCAGTGACTTGCAGCAGGTCTGTGGTTTTCTCCGGCTACTCTTGTTTCCTTCAGCAATAAAACTGACCGTCACGATATAACTGAAACATTGTTGAGAGTGGCATTAAACACCATAATCATAACCCACATATATATACACTTAGGTAAATCGTAAGTGTAATCGTAGACTGACGATTTACGATAAGTGTAGTGAAACGGTCGCCTATACTATTGCTGAATAAGGAAATGTTCTAATTATTGACCTTAACATATGATTCACTGACCATTTCTGACTGTTTTGTTGATTTTTTTTTACAATTATTGGTTGTGTTTGGTTGTAAGTGTTTAACACAACTTCAACAGTATCCCAATTATATTGTAGCTGCCAGTTTTGATGGTGAAGGAAGTCAAAGTACTGAGGGAAAACCACTTACCTTTAGATAGTCACTTAACGATTATCCAAACTTGTCCTATTTTGACCAAATAATATATAAAAATGTTCTCCTGAGCCAAATTAAACCCTGGTTAGAAATGTCCTTGTGTGGATGTCTTTTAGTATTAGTATGGACAGCCCCATCCTGAATCCAACATGGTCATCATTGCTAAAAACAAAAAAAAATAGAAAATTGACAAAACATCTACATTTAATACTTGATAATGAGTAGTTAAATATATATTTTAATATTT
>MJUT01030173.1:182010-192890 GCA_002080005.1 Gigantidas platifrons
ATGAGTAGTTAAATATATATTTTAATATTTATTTTCTGTAAAAAATATTAATTTATATATTATTTACAATTATGTTATAATTTGGCCAATTTGGCCAGAATTCTTTAAAAACCCTCTGAATCCACTGAGCCATTTTGAAGAAATCTTGGCTAGGATTACCCTTAACTGGTCATTCCTTTTTCAGAAATGTATGTAGCACATCCCCATGATATCTCTGGCCTTTTTTCAGAAATGTGTCAGACACACCCCCATGGCACCTCTGTCCATTTTTCAATGTACCTCAGGTTCTGTTTTTTAGTTAGTATTTGGATATATTTCTATTCTTTGTATTTCAGTTCCCAGTGAACAAATTATCAGATTTATTAAGACAAGAGATTGCTGCAGCAGGGTTCACTGAAGTTTTAACCTTTGCACTGGTAAGTTGTGTCTAAATTAATATTTTTTACAGTTAAAATCAGCTGTTTTTATAATGTACTTTCTCTGTCTTGTAATATTTTCTCCTATTATATACTGTGATGTATCATATTTATCTTATATTGAGATACATGTACTAACTAAACATTCATGTGTTCAGGCCTTGTGGTCATTAAACCTCTGAGTACAACTTTTGAGCTTGTAAGTTGTATACACAGTATTCGTAAATCGTGACGTCCAATCAGAACATTTTATTAATTGGATATTGTATTTTGATTGGCTGTTTTTTTAATTAAATACAAAAATCATACTTGAAAGTTTTATTGCTGTAAGGCCAGAATATTGTAACCCACAAGGAGATCGGATGAAGAATTTGTATTCTGCACTCATGTTATTTTGAGTACTATTAAAAGGATCAAAACTTCAGTGTTATCAGGGCTAGAAATTAACTTTTTTCACCACAAGCAAAACTTTGCTAGTTAAATAAAAATATACTAGCAAACAGACTGACCTGACTAGCAACCAAATTTAACAAAAAATGTATGTTATTTTCATTGAAATATGTAACAATAAGAGTGTAAGGTTTTATGTGTTTGATTAAATTAAGCAATTCACTCTCTCTGACTATATCACATTGTGAAAGGCGTCCTTGACCATTAAGTAAGTCGCTCCCGGACATTCTGGCTTCCATGATTTATTTCTTAAAAGAAACATGTACCTGATATAAACAAACAAGCATTAATATTTCCTGGGGAATGGCCATATCATATGAAAACATACACAGTGTTTTAAACAATGTTTTATTGGACAGTAATATAAAGAGCCACACACTGTACCCTAAAAAAATTGGTGGAGTTGGGGTACATATACCCTCAAATGAAAAAAAACTGTGGGTATGCTGCATCACTGCATGTACTGTTACTTTTTTCATCTCAAATAATTATATAATTATTACCAAGTTAATAACTAATGACTGGCTCGTCTGTTTTATCTTTCATTATGTAATGTGACAGAATGATTATTGTAAAGCCAGTAAAGGAAATATGCCTGTGTCTCTTAATTTTTTTTTTTTTTTTTTGGTTGCTTTTTTTCGTGTGAAAATTGTATAAAAGAGATGAGTAGAGTTAATCTAGCTGCAATAATGTAGGTCCTGTGACAAGCGAGCATTTAGGGTTTTATTATTAGAACTAGAGTTAATCTAGCTGCAATAATGTAGGTCCTGTGACAAGTGGGCATTTAGGGTTTTATTATTAGAACTAGAGTTAATCTAGCTGCAATAATGTAGGTCATGTGACAAACGAGCATTTAGGGTTTTATTATTAGAACTAGAGTTAATCAAGCTGGAGACAGAGCAATAATAATTATTTGAATAAAATTATGAGATCACTTCTGTTAAAAACACGATAATTGATTTACTCTAGCTAGGCCAAAGTTGGATAAACGAAAATCGTAATCTTGCCATTCTTGCAAGCAGACAGGCTGCGTTCATACGATAGTGTAACAGCTGTCACTCAACGATTTTCACGATTATTTCCTCTTAATCACTGTAAACACTATAATCACAATTATAAATCTACCTTAAACTTGGCGAAAGAATTTCGTAATTTTTGTAATGTCGCGATCGTGATCAGAAACTTTTCTTCTTTTTGACATTGTCCACTGGAAACTTGAACTGTAAAAATTACAACCAGATGTTATTAAAAAAATCGGGAACCAGTATGGTTGTTTGTATTTCTCGGACAGAGACGTAAATATTCGTATTTCTCGGACAAATACATAACTATTCCGGTCCTTTTTTATGAAGTCAATGCAATCTTTACCGATCTTGCGAGAAAACAAATTTACACATTTGTCATAGTTCAGATACGATTCTGAACACATAATTTTTTACAACTAGCAAAATTCGGCTAGTCCTAACTTTATTCACTAACAAAATTAAGGCAAATTGAAATTTCAACTAGCAATTTGCCTGCTTGCTAGCATTAATTTCGAGCCCTGGTTATTTAGTAATGGATCTTATAACTTTTCTGGTACCTTATTTATGTAGATCGAATGGTAAGAAACGGTAACAGTATAAGTTGGACGTGATAGAGTACGATTTAAGTGATGCCTGGTTCTGCTCTTTTTAGCAAAATTTGACAGTTGTGTTGGGATTTTTGACATGGCATGATAAAAACAATGCACATACTTTGTATATTAAAATTATTATTTATTTGAACTCCATGTGAAACAGGCCAGAAAAGCTCTCCTAAAGCTTGCTTATCTACCTGTTTAAAAATGCTTGTACATGTAGATTTTATATTCTCTGACCATATACATACAGGTATATAGTACATGTATATACTTACAGCTCATATTTTTTTGGAGTAAAGAATAGGATTATTATGTGTGTTTTATTTACGGTAGTCACTTTCCACTTTTTTTGGGGGGTTGGATTGTCGATTGATAGGGTTGGTATTTTACTCACATATAGAAAGTACTTGCATGACTACATCATTTCACTAAGATGGGAGGTTTAGACACATAAAAATAGTTTAACCCTGCCACTTTATATTGAAATTCCTGTGCGAAGCCAGGAAAGTGAAGGGTATTTGTGTGTTAGGGCCAAGGGTAACGAGTTTACCCCTTTCTATGATTTTTCTATTGTGTTTTTGAGCTGTTCCGACAGTGTGGTATATTTTGTTGTTGTTTTTTAGCCAAGTTGCGACGAAGTCGAACTCGGCTTATAATATGATGAATGGCGTACGGGCAGCGCAATCGTTTCCACACAATATCTTAAGAATGAAATGTCTGATCTAAATGAAACTTGGTACACACATGCCAGGTGGTGAGAGGAGGAAGTCTATTGATAATGAGGATCGTAGGGCAAAAGTCAAGGTCACAACTTCTAAAAATAGAATAAAAATTTGATACTTTTTTTGTTTCCGCACCATATCTTAAGAACAAAATGTAGGATCTAAATGAAACTTGTTACACATATGCCTGATGGTGAGAGGAGGAAGCGTATTGATAATGAAGTTTGTAGGACAAAGGTCAAGGTCACAACTTCTAAAAATAGAACACAAATTTTATACTTTTTTCGCTTCCGCACGATATCTTAAGAACGAAACGTCAGATCTAAATGAAACTTGGTACACACATGCCTGATGGTGAAAGGAGGAAGCTTATCGATATTGAGATTTGTAGGACAAAGGTCAAGGTCACAACTTCTAAAAATAGAACAAAAATTATATCCTTTTTTTGTTTCCGCACAATATCGTAAGAACGAAATGTAGGATCTAAATGAAACTTGGAACACATATACCTGATGGTGAGAGGAGGAAGCCTATTGATATTGAGGTTTGTAGATCAAAGGTCAAGGTCACATTGTCCATCCACATGTTTGCAACTCGGCTTTCACACCTTTGGTGCGTTACTGATTTTTTATTTTATGACATAATATTTTATTCTGTAGTGCTCTAGAGATGATGTTGCCAGTAAGATGAGGAAGAAAATTGAGGATTCCAATGCTGTACATATAGCCAATCCTAAAACACAGGAATTTCAGGTAAGTATTTATTTACTTCATTTTTAAATCTGAGATAAATTTATTCCGGTGAAAGTAGATTAAATAATTGTCATCATGTGTCGGTTGTTGTTAGCATCCTTGGTCATACATTCACATCTATATCTCTGAACCTACAAAGAGGACATCATCATCTGATCTAATGTAACTTGTTTTCACCATGTTATAGCTGATAAATCACTCACTCACCTAATTGCTTGTTTGAAACTAAAACATTCATGTCTGGATTGATGTTTTTTATGAATATAAACTAAACATGCTTATTGTGTCATTTTGTTTATAAATTCTAGCAATTTAGTATCTGATAAAGAATGTTTGGAGAATATATTTATATTACAGATTGGAAGAACGACGTTGTTGCCGGGAATTTTAAAGACTATATGTAATAATAAGAGCATGCCGTTGCCACTTAAGCTCTTTGAAATATCAGATGTTATGTACTGTGATAAATCAAAAGGTATGTCTGAAGACCAGGTACAACACTTGCAATCAAATTTTGAAGTGTCAAACGTTAGGTATTAAATGTTTATGATAATTCATAAGTTCCTGTTTTCACTTCTGTTTTTGTCAGAATCAATGATAATTTGTTTTGTTTACTTTCGCTTTGTATTTATACTAGTTAGCTTACCTGGCCAAAGGCCATGTGAGCTTTTGCCATCAGGTTTCGTCCATCGTCGTCGTCGTCCGTCGTTAGCTTTTCACATTTTAATCTTCTCCACAGAAACCACTGAGCCAATTTAGATCAAACTTTGCTGGAATGGTCCTTCGATGGCCCCCTTCCAAAGTTATGTCCGGTGATCCCCACTTCCAACCAAGATGGCCGCCAAGCTAAAAATAGAAAAATGGGGGGGGGGGGAATTTTAATTGTCCAATGCTGCTTTAGTATAAGTCAAAATGAGCTCAAATTGTAACTGCAGCTACATGGCAAGGAGTAGTTTGACATGTATTCCGGATTTTTCTGTGAAATTTTTCTTTCAGCCGATTTATACCGATTATGCAAATTAGGCATATTTTGATAAAGGATCACATTTAAATCTTTTCCTCTGAAACCGCTGAACCAAATTAAACCAAATTTGGCTGGGATAATCATTGGGAGGTCCCATTTCAAAATTGTGTCAGACAGCTCCGCCCTCCATTAAAGATGGCTGCTGTTACTAAAAATAGAAATTTCTTCAATTGTCCATTGCTGCTTTATTATAAATCTAAATGATCTCAAATTTTAACTGCAGCTACATGGCAATGAGTAGTTTAACATATATTCTGGGTTTTTCTGTGAACTTTTTCTTTCAACCGATTTATACAGATTATGCAAATTCGGTATATTTTGATAAATGATCACATTTAAATCTTCTCCTCTGAAACCGCTGAACCAAATTAAAGCAAATTTGGCCTTTCAATAGTGTGTCCGACAGCACCACCCTCCATTCAAAAAGGCTGCTGTTACTAAAAATAGAAATTTCTTTAGTTGTCATTTTCTGCTTTATTACAAAACAAAATGAACTCAAATTTTAGCTGCAGCTACATGGCAATGAGTAGTTTAACTTATATTCTGGGTTTTTCTGTGAGATTTTTTCAGCCAGTTTATTCCTTTTAGGAATATTATGAGATAAAAATCACATCAAAATGTTTGCTCAGAAATTTGAGTTGAAATGATCCACTTTCAAAATTATGTGTAACACTCCCATTTTCTATTTCAACTTAAGATGTCAAATTGAAAAGCAGGTGAGCGATTACAGGCTCCTTGGAGCCTCTAGTTTTGCTAGTTTACTTGGCCCAAGATAGGATTTTATTATCACTTTGCATCTGTTCATCCATCGGTCTGTAATCTATTACTATCTTTTTCAAACTTTAATCCTCTCCTGTAAAATTGCTCAGCAAAATAGAATAAAACTTGGTAGGGATGATCCTGTGGAAGAGGAGATGCAGATTTTGTACAATTGAAATAAATCATCCATGGGAGGAATTGGAGAAAATTAAGGAAATCTTTATAAAAGAAAAAAAAAAAAAAAAATCCAACAAGAGAAATTCTTCAATATTTAATGTTTTCTCTGGGTACTTTGTTTCCTCCACCAATAAAACTGACCGCCACGATATAATAGAAATATTGTTGAAAGTGGTGTTATTGTCTTACAGATGTAGGAGCTAGAAATGAGAGACATTTGTGTGCCATTAACTATAACAAATCTTCTGGATTTGAAGTCATGAAAGGCTTATTGGACAGAATCATGCAATTATTAGAGGTCCCTATAGTTCAGTCAGACCATGGATACTTCATTAGATCATGTAAAGGTATGTCCAAATACAGTCAAACTTTTATATAAAGGCCACTGAAGGGAACCTGAAAATGTGGCCTTTATGAGTAGTTGTCTTTTATATACAGGATAAAATTATATGCACTATAAAAGAATGAGACTGCACGTTATAGACAGTGATTTGAGGAAGGTTTGACTGTAGTTCAGTTAGACCAGGAATACTTCATTAGATTATGTCAAGTTTAGTTACAAAAGCTTAATGGGTTTTTTTTTCATTTTTTCTTTGTCTTTTATGAATTAAAGGGTTACAATGTTCACTTTTACTATCTTGAGTTGATCAATATCAGTTACATTATAGATAATAAGCCCATTGGTGATGAGGGTTATCCATAAACGTGTCGTGAGCATTAAATTCAATATCTTTGATTCATTACATTTTTTTAAGGCAGCTTTCTGAAAGATAAATTGTGCCCATAGTATCTTTCTTTTTTCATCTCTGAATTCACATTATTATATTTGCCTACAAAGTAAAAAAAAATATGTAATTTTTCAATTTCTTCATAAAATGAATATGTGATAGTGAAAAATCTATTTTGGTCAAAAGAGAATTGAGATAACTACTACAGTAGTCCCCCTCAAGAGAGCCCCCCCCCTCTTATCAGGCTACCCCTCTTATCAGGCTACCCCTCTTATCAGGCCACTCCTCTTATCAGGCTACCCCTCTTATCAGGCCACTCCTCTTATCAGGCTACCCCTCTTATCAGGCCACCCCTTTTAGCAGGCTAGCCCTCTTATCAGGCTACCCCTCTTATCAGGCCACCCCTTTTATCAGGCTACCCCTCTTATCAGGCTACCCCTCTTATCAGGCTACCCCTTTTATCAGGTTACCCCTCTTATCAGGCCATACCTCTTATCAGGCTACCCCTCTTATCAGGCCATCCCTCTTATCAGGCTACCCTCTTATCAGGCCACCCCTCTTATCAGGCTACCCCTCTTATCAGGCCATCCCTCTTATCAGGCCACCCCTCTTATCTGGCTACCACTCTTATCAGGCTACCACTCTTATCAGGCCACCCCTCTTATCAGGCTACCCCTCTTATCTGGCTACCCCTCTTATCAGGCTACCCCTCTTATCAGGCCACCCCTCTTATCAGGCCACCACTCTTATCAGGCTACCCCTCTTATCAGGCTACCCTCTTATCAGGCCACCCCTCTTATCAGGCTACCCTCTTATCAGGCCATCCCTCTTATCAGGCTACCCTCTTATCAGGCCACCCTCTTATCAGGCTACCCCTCTTATCAGGCTATCCCTCTTATCAGGCTACCCTCTTATCAGGCCACCCTCTTATCAGGCTACCCCTCTTATCAGGCTACCCCTCTTATCAGGCTACCCTCTTATCAAGCCACCCCTCTTGTCAGGCTACCCCTCTTATCAGGCCATATTTCAGATGTACTGAGATAGTAAAATACTATTAATTTGCTTCCCTCAAGAGAGACCACCCCTCTTGTAAGGCCACTTTTTCATAGCAGATGGGGTGACCTTAATAAGAGGGGGATACCATATGATTAACCATGAATGTAAATTATCATTGATCAATAATTTTTTTTTACTTTTCAGATGCCACATATTTTGACGGCCGATGTGCCGAGATAATTTACAGCAATAATGTGATAGGGAAGATCGGTGTCCTCCACCCAGAGGTGCTGAAGGAATTTGACTTGACCAATCCATGCTGCTGTATGGAGCTAACAATAGAACCATTCTTATAATAATAATAATATTTATGTCTGCATTATTTATATATTATGTAATTTTTTGGGGAAATTTTCCCCAATTTAATTGTACAAGTCAGTGAAAATAAAATTTCTTAATGCATTATTTTGATTCTCATATTCTTTTACAGTAAATTTTCTTTGGAACTCTTTCTATTATGCAATGGTTTTCTTCTTTGAAAATCTATGCACAGATCTTAATGGAGGGGCTGTTATGGTCATGATCATATGGTAGTTTGATTTACAACTACCTGTGCAATCACTGCCTATCACTACAATGTATTAACGTTGGGAGTTTGAATTCCGCTCATGGCGAGGTGTACTCGATATAATATTATGTCATAAAGTTTGTCTGTAGTTTTTCTCCTGGTACTCAGGTTTCCTCCACCAATAAAACTGACCATCATAATGTAACTGAAATATTGTGGAAAGTGGCATTAAACACCATAACCCTAACCCCAGATTCTATTATAGTAAATTCTCTTCAGAACTCTTTCTATTATGAAATGGTTTTCTTCTTTGAAAATATATACAGAAATCTTAATGGAGGGACAGTTGTGGTCGTGATTGTATGGTACTTGGATTTACAACAACCTGTGCAAGCAATGCATGTTGTGAGTTTGAATCCCGCTCATGGTGAGGTGTACTTGATACAGCTTATTGTGATTTCTGTGGTTTTTCTTCCAGGACTCCGATCTCCTTAACCAATAAAACTGACCACCACGATATAAATGAAATATTGTGGAAGGAAAGTGGCGTTAAACACCATAACCTTAACCCCAGATTCTTTTAGAGTACATTTTCTTCGGAACTCTTTCTATTATGAAATGCTTTTCTTCTTTGAAAATATATGCACAGATATTAATGGTTTCAGATCAAATCTAAAATGCATTTAATAGTACTATAATAAGTAATTTCAAAATTATATTTTATTAACTTACATGTATATTGTTTTATAGACATAATATGTGAAGAAGATCAATGCTGGATTAATTTTTTGTGTTAATATGAAAATTTAGTTTTCCGTGATACAAGAAGCAGTATTTTACTTTATATCTGAACAGTCATTTGTAAATTGTTCATCAGTTGGGTCTGTTAAAGAAATAATTGATTGTATGGAATCCCCCAGAAAATTTATATTGAGAGTTTTTTTGAAATTTCAGCTAATCAGAAAGCTTGTTATATCTTGTTTTACTTAACCCCTGTCCATACCTCTATCTGTCAGTCCATCCACATATTAGGTACATATTTTTCTGCTTTGCTCCTCTTGCAATTTTCCAGCTAGAAACTTTGTATTTTATGCAATATTTGTATGTTACAGTATACCAAAGGTGTGCATACATATTATTCTGATAATTATTTCCTTTAAATCACTGTTTGCACTTCAACCTCTGGTGCCCAAGTGCTGTGTGAGAGCATGCCTCAGTCTAGTTTTCTTTTAACCCGAATAATCCAGTTGCTATATTAAGCTCCCGCTGGTCGTTACATTCCTCGTCCAGCGATAGTGCCGATAGAGGCCACAGTATTTTTCGAGTTAGTTTTCTTTTGTAAATCTATCAACACAAGCCACTTTCATCAATATTTCAGTTAAATCGTGGCGGTCAGTTTTATTGGTGTAGAAAACCACCGACCTGTCAAAGGTCACTGACAAACTTTATCACTTAATGTTGTATCTAGACCACCCCCATTAGCGGGGTTCGACCTCACAACGTTAGTGGTGATAGGCACTGATTGCAGATGTAGTTGTAAATCCAACTACCTTACGATCACGACTATGATGTTCCCCCATCTTTTTGCAGACGTCAAACTCCAAGACACAGTAAAATTAATGGTTACCAAGGAAACAATCTACACAACACAAGCCACTCTTCTAACAGACCTCAAACTCCAAGACACAGTAAAATTAATGGTTACCAAGGAAACAATATACACAACACAAGCCACTCTTCTAACAGACCTCAAACTCCAAGACACAGTAAAATTAATGGTTACCAAGGAAACAATATACACAACACAAGCCACTCTTCTAACAAACCTCAAAAAACAAAACACACCAAACACTAATGGTTACAAAGGAAACAATCTACACACCACAAACCACTATTCTAACAAACATCAAACTGAAAAATTGTATCAGCGTTCTAATGGTTAGTGTGGTAGATCGTTGATTCGAGCTCCAGTCTGGTCAAACCAAGGACTGTAAAATTGGTATTTGTTGCTTCCCCGCTATAAAACATGCAACATTAAGGAAAAAGATCAAAGACTGGTTGGCTCGAAATCAGGATAATGTGTCGCAGTGAAGCGAAATCTCTACCTACAGTACAGACTTGTTTCGGTGAGCTAGCACAATAAAAATCCAATTAAGCTGTAGGTCTAGTACAAAGCTAACATTATTATCATCTCGTGGAATGTAACTTGTTCTCACCATATTACATGTACCTTACAGTAGGAGCAGAGTCTTGAAAGTGGCAAGACTCGTGACGGTCACTGTATTGGCTGGAAGAGCATTCCAATCATTTATAGTTTGTGGATAGAATGATTCCCTCCTTGCGGTGGTATGGCATGCTGGGATTTGGCATCTGAATCGTGTTGGTGTGATTAGCCTATATGCAGCGTCAATTTTTACTAAGGGACCGACCATTTAACTTGCAGGGTGGGGTGGGGGGGGGCTATGGTTTATTTTTTTCATTCAGAATTTTTTTTTCGGACAACACGAGAGTTTGAATATTTATTTTTTTTGTCGCACAAAGCACGAAATTTTTTTCCAGAATTTAACATTAGGTTTAATGACAAAAACTCTGAATCAGATTATTTTTTTCCTCCACCAAATCAGCAAATCAGAATATTTTTTCAGCAACATTGGGAATCGGAATATT
>MJUT01030173.1:216084-227798 GCA_002080005.1 Gigantidas platifrons
GTCGTGATCCTATGGTAGTTCTCACCATAGGAGGCTGTCGTGGTCGTGATCCTATGGTAGTTCTCACCATAGGAGGCTGTCGTGGTCGTGATCCTATGATAGTTGGATTTATAAAGTTCTACCTATACAATCAGTGCCTATCACCACTAATCCTGCTCAGGTGAGGTGCAACATTATGTGATAAAGTTTGTCAGTGATTTGTTGTTGAAGTTGGTGGTTTTGTTTTCTCAGGATACTCTAGTTTCCTCCACCAATAAAACTGACCACCACGAACCCGAACCCTGACATCACCAATGATATAGCTGAAAAAGTTCTCTCGGTGTTAAACAACACTCAATCACTCACTCCACATTTTATATTTAAATTTCCATAATGGTGGATGCTACGTGTATATTATATCAGGAAAGATTTATTCATTTTACATACATGATACATTATGTGCTCTGTATTGAAAAACTCTCCACTTGTGTAACACATTAAGTGTTTTACCATAACGAAGTTTTGTAAAATTCTATAATTATTAAATTAATGACTAAGTACTGTAATATTAAGCAATCGTATAAAAACAATATATGTAAGCAGTAAATCCAATTAAGTAATAAATCATGGAAGCAAGAAAACTGAAAACACATTCTGGCTTCCATGAATTATTTCGATTCTGATATGTCGAGTATGGTAGTATACTATGCTTGGAAGACGGTAATTTATATTTACGTTTGCGGACAATGTCGCACACAATTTATGCTGCCAAATTCGAGCAGACGATAATTCATCAACATCTACATTTAGGACGGGAAAGTCAGTCACATGCACCAGCATATGTGCTAATGAGATTATACCCAATCGATAATTCGCTCGTTTGTTTACAAAGCGAAAGAAGGACGTCATGTTAGAATATATAATACACCATAAATAATGGTATGCAGGCAGTTACAAAAAATCTCTTGGTTTTATTCGAAATTCAGGACGAAATTAATAGATATGATCTTATGGGAAAGATACATGTACATGTATGTTAAAGGTCTATATTCTTCTGTTAAATCGCTGAACCATTTTTGAACTGTGATGAAAACAGTAGAGGATGAAACTCATATCTTTTTACAATGTCAACAATACTTACACTTACAATCAAAAAGAATACAATTGTTCCATGGAGTCATCGTGATCGCATGGTAGTTGGATTTACAACTACTTGTGCAATCAGTACCTATCACCACTAATGTTGTGAGTTAAAATCCCACTAATGGTAAGGTGTAGTCCATACAATATGTGATAAAGTTTGTCAGTGACCTGCGACAGATCGGTGGTTTTCTCCACTAATAAAACTGACCACCACAATATAAGTTATAACTGAAATATTGTTGAAAGTGGCATAAACACCATAAACTACCAACCACAGGCACAATCATAAAAACATGTGTGATATTGTACTATTGTTTTTCTCTTTTGTTTGTCACAAATTGAACTTTGCAAGAAATATTGAATTGAATTGAATTGGTTTAAAAATTCTTAAATTCCTTCTTTTTTTCTTCTTTTTTTCAGAAGTCAAATTCGGTCAGCATTTACAACCAGATTGGGAATTTTTGGAGAATAAAAGGAAACACTCAGGAATCCATAGAATGTTTTAGAAAAGCCTTATCAATTTTACCAAACAATGCAGAGGTGCTGCTAAATCTTGCTCGGGTACTATTTAATCTGCAGTATTTAGACGATGCTATTTTCCTTACCAGACGATCGTTAGTGATGCAACCTACAAACAAAAATTCATGGCTTCAACATTTTACGCTAGGAGAAATTTTAAAAGCATATGGACATTATCAAGAGGCAGCATTACATTTCAGACACGCTATTGATTTAAATCCAGGTTTTCAGCCAGCGGTGGCAAATTTACGGGAAATGGAAGGAGCGCCTAGTCCATCGGTGACACAATACACATTGTTTATTATTTTAATACTTGTTTTAGGGGTCGTGTTTGGAATCATCACATCAATTGAAGCAAATTTTGACGATACTTCCGACGTGAAAACTCAGCGACATTTTAACCGAGCAATGGCCATGAGATCAATCAAACTTGGTATTAATCCAAGGTTAATCAGGATGAGGAAATTAAATTGTTAATACATGTATCTTTTTTTTGCTTTTATTACAACAGATACTGCCAAATTGCTTGATCATATTGATATTAAAGTTTGTTCTTAATATTTTCCGTTTATTTCTTTATTATATTTTGGGTAATTTACTTCTCTCAGAAGTCTTCACACTTCTCTGTTGTCTTCCTTCTCTCCCTGTGGGCTCTGAAAGAGAAATCACTTCTCTCTCTAATTTGAAAGTAGTGAGAGCCCTAGGGTTTTTTGTGTTCATCTTCACTTTCCTAAATAATGTAAGTACAGTAGTTCCCCTCTTATGTAAAAGGCCATCGTGGTCATGATCGTATAGTAGTTGGATTTACAACTACCTGTGTAATCAGTGCCTATCACCACTAAAGTGAGTTCGAATCCCACTCAGCCGAGGTGTACTCGATACAACATTATGTGATAAAGTTTGTCAGTGACTTGTGGCAAGTCGGTCGTTTTCTCCGAGCATTCCGATTTCTTCCACCAATAAAACTGATTTACGCGATATAGCTGAAATATTGTTGAAGTGGCATTAAACACCATTTTAACCCATGATTTTATTTGAAAAATTGTTTTCGTCATGAATATAGCAAATATACTGATCATTATGAGAGACGACTGAGAAACGTCCTCGAGTTTTCAAAAACATCTTTAATTATTTTATCGCTAGTTTGTATTCATTATTAAATAATTTTTGTTGAGATACTGACATTTTTTTAACACAATTACTATTTCATATCGTTAATCATTTATTATCAAGGATTTGGTAATGTGACGTCATTATAACGGCGATAATACTACGTGCGTCCTTGACAACGCTTAGTTACTGGCTATAATTTTCCATCTCACTCTACTAGTGCGAGATGGAAAATTCTCAGATAGCAAGTCGATCAAAGGAAAATACCGAAATATAGCGATAATGATCATTGTATCTAATTTAATGTGTATGACATGTTTCTGTAATAACCTTCATAATGTACGCTCATTATCAAAAGATTGGAAAGCTAAATAATTTTAAAATGTTTGGGAGTATGAAATCAAAGAGACTTTACCAGATAGCCAAAATCAGCTAAGCTCATCTGTGCCGGAGGGAGGAGAACCTTAGTTTTGAGTGAGTGATTGTTGTTTAACGCCAATTCAGTAATTTTTCAGCCATATTATGGCAAGAACAAGTTTATTTTCAATGACACGATGATAGGTCCGTTTTGTACTAGACCAACATGCTTAGTTGGATTTTTATACTGCTAGCTCACTGAAACTGAGACGTGTCGCCCCACTGGGACACATTATCCTGATTCCGAGCCAACCAGTCTCTGCTGGTTCTCATTAATGCTGCGTGCTTAGCAGAGAAGCAACAAATACCAAATTTATAGTCTTTGGTTTGACCCGACTGGGGCTCCAACCCACGATATACTGCACTGGAGGCGAGCACGCTAACCATTACACCACCGATGTGGTTTAAAAAAACAATAAAAAACACAGTTGATTTTTATGTATTGTATTTACACATCTACATTGAATGTAGGACTAGATGACAACAGTTATGAATAATTTGACATGATTTAATGATGGATTTTAATAGCACTAAAACTAAATGTCCGTCGGACACGTCTTATCACCCTTTATAAATGCTATTTTTACTGACTATCATAAAATTATCTTGGCATTTCAAATATACATTTAAAGCATTCAGGATCCAATATTTATAAAAAAAAAATTAAAAAAACATAACTACTGGTATGCCATCCCAAGATGATATTTAGGTCACAGATGCTACATTTCGTGATGACAACTGTCTCATCGGAAAGCTAATTCTCACATGATTGTACATTTGTGACAGACATATTTCGATGCAAGATTCATGCATTGAGCATCACATGACGTTTTTTTGGTATCACAATGAGAGAAAAAAAATTGTGTCACAATGTGAAAACGTTGCAAATACAAACCATTTCCTGTGAGTCTTTTTAAAAATGTTGAACTAGTGATCGCTTGCTTAAAACTATAACCTACTGTTATTTTATAATTTCGAAAATTGTATGAATTTTTTATTAAATTGCATAATTCGGAAATACATGTATAATATTTTTCCAAAGGCAGCCATGTTCAAGTTGGAGATAAAATCATCAGATTTTTTGACAAATAATGTGAGAAAAATACTCAGTGATGGTCAATAATCATCGTGGGAAACCCACGGCTGATTACGCTTCGTTCCTCACTGGACGAAGCGTAATCAGCTGTGGGTTTCCGACGATGGTCAATAATATGAGATGAGACAATTTCATCCAATTGTTAATAAGTTAGTAAATTTTGTTAACTGCATATTTTTCATGTAATTTGCCATAGTCTTTCCAGTTTAAAAAAAAGGTGATGAACAGATCATTACATGACATTCTACATATCGACCCTATAGTATAGTAATTGGTCAGTATAACGTTAAACACATGATGTCCTATACATCTTTAGTAGTTAAAATGGTCCTAGACTAATTACTAGAATATTACTTCTTTGTGAATATACATTTTATATTAGTTTTAATTAAAAAAAATGAAATACAATAAAACCTGTCTAAAGTGAACACTGAATAAAACCTGTCTAAAGTGAACACTGAATAAAACGAATTCTTGCTTAAACTGGATTTTTCTTTGTTAATTTAACCTATATAAACCAAACAGCTGTCTATTACGAGCACAAAAGAAGGTCCCAAGGAGGTTCGGTTTAAACAGGTTTCAATGTAATAATATAACAGTAATACTCAATTCAATTTTCTGTTTTAAATCTTAAAGACAATAGTTTTTTTTTAATATAAGACAGATTCTCAAAAATAAGATAAAAAAAAAACATACAAACATAAACGGCAAAAGCAAGAAGTACCATTAATAGTTCTAATCACCATAGAATACACCGCGGAATCTTATTTGTTTCCAAGCTTCATTTATGTGTCTCCATAGCAGCAGTTTTAGTTAATCTCTCAAGAAAATATTGCACATACATTGTATATTTAATTTACAAGTACATTATTACACATCTATATATAGTTTTATATCACAAGACTTACAAATAATCAATTTATTGTAATAATACATCTATATATATATAGTATACAAAAGTCTAAGATCAAGTATTGGACACTGTTTAACAAAACATGTGCAAGACCAAGACTAAAGATTATCTCCCATGTATTTGTTACAAGTCTACAATGTACACAAGTCTTACAGTCACTGTGGCCTTATATTCTTGAAACTTACAAGTATGGTATTTCTACTCATACTCGAAAAACAGCCAATCAGAACACTGTATTCAATATATAAAGTGTCTGATTGGATGATTTTGGAGTCCAAGTAAACAACCAATCAGAACACTGTATTTGATATATAATATGTTCTGATTGGACAGTTTTGGAGTACCAGAGCAAAGCTTTTACTCAGAATTTTATTTCTATAAGATCATGCTGCAGATCAATAATTGGATAGAAAAGTATATAATAAGGCAAAATATACATAAAACGTGTGAAATACAAAATGTATATAAAATTATTGGGGAAATCTTGGTTTACTGGATTATATTTATCCTGGGACATGTAGTACAGGTAATGTGCATGTAATGGGGTTTATAAAAATTTGAATTTCCCCAGATAAAGCTAAACAAAATTTTATAAGCCAAGAATCTAATATTAAGAGGAAAACTGACCACCATGAAGTCTGCAATATTTTTTTTTCTCCAGTTTTCAGCAAAAAAGGAAAACTGATGTTTAAAGAAAATGTCCCAATCATCAACAAAAAATTAATAATAACTTGACCATGCAATCTCATACATCAACTACAGAGATGAGAATTTTCTTCTGATCAGCAGATTTCCTTGTTTTTGAGCAAAATATTTGGAAGCTAATAAAAACATCAAATTTAGTACATTCAACATGTTTCTAGAATAACCTTCATCAGGTACGCTCGAAATCTAAATATTGCAAAGATGAATAATTTAAAAGTCTTTGGGAGCAATAAAACTAAGGGAGATAAACAGGATAGCCTAAATTAGCTAAGGTCATGTATGTCTGAGGGAGGAGAACCTTAGTTTTAATGAAACGTGAGGATAAAGGGAGTGTGTAGGGGGTTTCCTCTTTTCATATTTTAGTGAGCATTTTCATCTCTGATCAAGATGTCTCCTGGGCAGAGAATTTAATATACAATGTAGTTGGGTTTTCATCTGTTTATGTATCTTTACTACGGGTATAACAACTAAGATTTGCGAGTTCCATTTCATTGGCAACATGTAATATTTATATCCTTACAATGTATATGATAAAATTTGTCAGAGGCCGTCGTGATCATATGTAATCACCACTAACATTGAGAGTTCGAACCCTTCTCAGGGGTGGCGTACTCGATACACCATTATGTGATAAAGTTTGTCAGTGACTTGTGGCAGGTCGGTGGTTTTCTCCGGTTTCCTCCGCCACGATATAACTGAAATATTGTTGAAGGGAATTAAACACCAATCAATCAATATATGATAAAAATGTTCAGTGATTTACATCTGTATGGTAAGTCTGATATATTCTCTGGGTACTCTGGTATCATCTATCAAACAAAGCTAACCGTCATTACAGAACGGAAATATTGTTCAAAGTGAAAAGAGAGGGGCTATAATCTTAATTAGATATTTTGATGTATCTCGTCAAGACACACTTTAGTACAAACAAAAAAAAAAGGAATTTTGAAAGATATATCATTCGGTCCTGTCTTGCCAATATAAACATACTAAATCAATTTTTTCTGGTGAAAATTCAATTAAATATGTTGCCTCGCCACAACTACTATTCATTGCCTATTTATTCTATGCATTTCATATATTCCAAGCTTAGTGTTAGATACTATCGCATATAAACACACTTCAGGGACGTTACACACTCTATCCTTAGAGTCTAGTCCTATATTAGGAGAAGAAATACACATATTGAGATCTATTTGTGTCGTCATATGAAAAGATGGCTGCTGAGATAGTTGGAATAAACTAAACATGTGACGTAAATAGGCACTTAAGGTGGTACCATACACTTCAGGTAAAATTTAATCTGCTCGTTTAATTTTCTTATTTTTTTGGCAGTGTGTTTGAATATATCCACTGTAATAAATATCAAAATTTTAACAAATTCCAACCAACAGACTCGGAGGTATAAATTCACTGGCCACATAGCAGCTTTTCTCTCTGTGGTTTTGATCACTGAGATGCTTGAAATCTGCATACAAACATCATATGATCAAAACGTTCAACTGATTTTAAAGAGTTAGGTACCACCTTAATTCTAATCCAAACATTGTAGGAAGTTCTAAAGTAATAATATATAGCACATAGAAAACTTAACATACTGGAATGTTTACAAATATCACAATTACATTTCATTTCAATGTCCTTATCACTGCCACATTTTTCTCAAAATATCTTAAATATACCCCTTGTAAAGATTAATTTGTCAAAAATGTCTTGAATAAAGTTAATTTGACATGAATAATAATGAAATATCAGTCAGTGGAAATGCTACCCAACCGTCAAATCCAAGATGACAGAATTTACATGACAACACATCACAGTAACAGTTAATAAGTAAAATCTGTATATATCGAATTTACTTGGCACCTACTTTTTCATGTAGTTTTACTTTTCAGGTTTTATCACAGATATATCAGGCCATACCCTAAAAGTTAAAGTCAATCTGATAGGCATGATAAAACAGATATATCAGGCCATACCCTAAAAGTTAAAGTCAATCTGATAGGCCATGATAAAACAGAAATTACTTCCAACCAGAAAGAACTACAAGCATATCTGAAGAGCAACACTAGAGATTTATCTGACGTTGTTTTGCTCTATTGTTTATATTTTGTTAAACATTGTCCTGTGGAGGCGACACTCTTAGGATTTCCTATCCATATAGAATAAAATGAAAAAATTTTAAGAAACTATAATCCAATGATTTTTCATGTAGAGTTAGGGTTCAATCAAATGTCTAGCTTTTGAGAAATTTTATTCATTTTCTCATAGTGTAAAAACTTAAAACCATTGTCATGTGGGTGGCCATCATCTTGGATATTTGACTGACACACACAAAAAATCACAGAAAACCTCCCAAAAAATAATCAAGACAAGTTTGCTTTCAGATGATACGATGGTTTCGTAGAAGAATAATTAAAAAAAAAAAAAAAATTCTACATAGGGTCCTATACTAAACGATATTCGCCATTGGCAGCCATCTTGGATTTATCATTGACGAAAAAGTGAAAATTTTGTAAGGGACCATGTACAGTTTGGGTTCAATAAAGTTTCTAACAAAAACAAGTTATATGTCTGTACTGAAATACTGATAAAGTTGGTGTTAAACACCAATCAATGGAAATAATTGATAATTTTTCAATATGCAAAGTAAGGAGTTTAATTTTCAAGAAGAACATTTGGCTCACACGAAAATAACTAGACATTCAATATTTCATACTAATACTAATGGATAGGATAGCTTTATCCATTAAAATCTACTTATAATGCTTAACTATATGTGCACTTAATAAATAGCTAATGCGATCCATCACATAAATATTTTTTTACCAATAATTTAATTACAGTGAAGTACCTAGACATTTAGTTAAAAAATCTTTCTTTTTTTAAATTAATATCTCATCAATACACATAATTTTAGTTACACAAGAAAATGACATTATTTATTTTGTTCTTGTGATGTCAACCGAATAACATACATCCAAGAAATTATCAATGAAGAAAGAGAGGGCACGAATGGTGAATCAACAATCAAATTTAAAGGGAGACAACCATGAATGGTGTATCAACAATCGAAGGGAGACAACCAGCTGACATTTTTAATTCATGTTAATATAAATTTGAACCTAATATAAATGGAACAATAAAATTTCGTATTCATATATTTTACTGCATTTTAATGTCCAAATTTGATTTTCAATTAAATTTAATTTTAATCCTAAGTATACATCTACTGATAGCTGGAGTTATTTAAGAAATAATCCATGACAGCCATTGTGTTATATTCATTTAACCATGGGCTGGTCCTTTATAATCGAATTTAATCCCGAGCGACAGCGAGGGGTTAAATTAACGATTATAAAGGCCCAGCCCATGGTTAAATGAATATAACACAATGCAATATGGCTGCCATGGATTATTTCGATTCTAATAAGACAAATACGGTCATTTACTTGCAAAACGCCGCCTATACACACGGCAATGTATTTGGCTGTTCCGTTACCCTCCCGAACACAAAGATACAATTTCTGTCATTTGAGATTACTAAATGTTGTCATTCAAAAGAAAGCGAAAATACTACAAATCCCACTTCGAAAAGGAGGCGTACACGAAGCCAAAAAACGTCAGGATCTCTATGTTCTAAACTGGAAGTCTTCATATGACGTCATGTTGTTTACGTGCCAAAATTGTCAACAACATTTCGCGGAATTTTAATTTTCTACGGTAAATGTAGGTCAGTATAACGTACACCATTTCGCGGGAGGATACACGGAATAGCCGAATTGACAACATTACCGCGTTTGCGCTAAAAGTGTTGTTGTTGAGTATTATATAAACTGACGATAACACGGCGTTATATTAGAATCATTTACAACCTTATCATCTACCATAAAAGAAATTTTGGAAGAAGGCAACCAGTACCTACACAACGCTAGTTACAATTTCACTAAAACCTTAATGCATATAAAATATACTTTGAATGATGGCAGCTCAGTCATTATCTATACTAAAAAAAACAGAGGTTCCTAAGTCAAGCTCCCACGGCATCTCAGGTCTTTGTACAAACCAGGTGTTGTTTTATAAATTATAGCCACTACATAAATTGTGATTTTACTAAAAAAAACAACAACATTACAAATACACACAAAGCATGTATTAACACATTTTATTTGATCTGAAAATGATAACGGGGGTACACTTTCACAACTGTCAACCCCTAAGGTCAATTTATAGTTCATGATCTACACTAATACCAAAACAAATCTGGTTATTTTGTGCAACTAGTTCAGGAATTTTTTTTATTCAGATAATAAGTGTTGCTGCCATGATTTTTTCTCCAAAAAGTTCTTTGAAAGTAGCTAAATTCAAATCAATGATTTTGGTTTTTTCATTCAAGGCAGGAACCTTGTTTCTGTATCATATTTCAAGGACTAAATATTTTTGTGATTTCAACTCATTTCTACCAAACATTTCACTTTTCACTTGAGTATCATTTCACACATCTGTTTAGGTTTACTACACAGTGCACATAACAAAATGTACCTGTACTCATAAATAACTAATTTTTACACTTCACTGTCAAAAATCAAAAATAGTTTTAAAATTTGTGGGACCTGTATAATAATACATATACAATAAACAAAAACAAAAAAACACACATGTAGTAGCACTTCTTAAAATTATTATGACTACAGATTGTAAAATAAGTTTTTCTATTCAGCTTCCCTGCATCATAGAGGAAAGATTGGGGCTAAAATCACTAAATCTTTCACTCTTACTAAGAAGGAAATTGACCAGCCTACTTATGTAACAGTAATTTTTGCTATATTCAAAACATCCAATATCTCATGAAAATTTCCCATTAATAATTCTTTCAAATGTATCTATATAGAATGTTAATATGACATCAAACTCTTAAAATAAAACTTGTATTCCCAAAAACAGGTGAGAATGAAAATTTCTGTGAAATCCTCAACAGCCAAAACAGTGAAACTTGTCTAAATTGAATCTCGAATAAACCAGAATCCTGTGTCAATAGAATGTCTACTTTAGTCCCAATGTTCGATAGATATCTTTGTTAATTTATTCTGGTAATACAAAAACCTGCTGATTCATAAACATAAACGTTGGTCCCAAGGGCATCTGGTCACTTTACACAGATTTTCCTCTATTTCTTATTTAGTGTTAGGGTTATGGTGCTTAATGCCACTTTCAACAATATTTGAGTTTTATCATGGCGGTCGCTTTTATTGGTGGAGGAAACCGGACCACCTAGATAAAATCACCGACCTGCCACAAGTCAATAAAGTATTTCCTAAAAAAAAATATTATAGAATCCGCCATTAGAAGTTCTTTGTGGTAATGTCCATCACAGGAAAGCATATATAAATGCCTGAACCCCATAATGCCCTCTGTAACTACAACAAGACATATGATTACATGATGATTTCTATATCAAAACTGTACCCAGCTGTTATCTACATCTGCTGAGGAAGTTGATCTGAAAATTAAAAAAAAACAAGAATTAGAAGGTTAGGGTTATGGTGTTTAATGCCACTTTCAACAATATATCAGTTATATCATGGCTGTCAGTTTTATTGTAGAGGAAACTGGAGTACATAGAGAAAACCACCAACCTGTTGCAAGTCACTGACGAACGAAAGGTCTGTGATTTTCTCTGGGCACTTTATAGATTTCTATAAGTGAGTGATTATTGTTTAACTACAAGTGTGCAATATTTCAGCTATATCATGTCGAGAACAAATTAAACTTTGATGAGATGATAACAATATTTCAGCTATATCATGTCGAGAACAAATTAAACTTTGATGA
>MJUT01030173.1:238654-266035 GCA_002080005.1 Gigantidas platifrons
AATTCAAACTATAAACTGCTGTATTAATACTGTTGTAGTTGTGATTAATTCAAACTATAAACTGCTGTATTAATACTGTTGTAGTTGTGATCAATTCAAACTATAAACTGCTGTATTAATACTGTTGTAGTTGTGATTAATTCAAACTATAAACTGCTGTATTAATACTGTTGTAGTTGTGATTAATTCAAACTATAAACTGCTGTATTAATACTTTCAAGTTTCTTATTTACAGTTTTATATCTATGCTATAAAACTAAAATGCATACAATAATTTTTAATGTAGTATTTGTTTTTAATTGAACTACATAATTTAGAAGGAAAATAATTTTTAATGGCTGCCATTGTCAAGTTGGACATAAATATCTGATAATTTTCCAAATAATGTGAGGAAATAATCAGTGCTGGTCAATAGTGTCAGATGAGACAATTTCACCCTTGGGGTCACATTTTTTTTCATCAGACACTCAGAAAGCCTCGCTTCTGACTTGAAAATGGGAACCCTCTGGTGGAATTGTTCCATCTCACATTATCAGGGATGATTTTAATTAGAAAATAAAATAACTGAAAATCATTAAAAATAGCTGAAACCATCTACACCCCCTGTTAAAATGTCCATTTTTTTACCAAAAATATCTGAAATCAGTTAAAAACTGAAAATATTCATCACTGCAATATAGACCATGACTGATTATTATAATCTGAAAACAAACAAAAAATAATCAAGAGTTACTTTCAGTATTAGATTATGAGGTTTGGCTGTAATTTAGTTTCAAAGATCTGATCTAAAAATTTCACATTTTTGTGATTTATAGAATAATTTACCTGAAGATTTATTTTTATAGTTTGACCTTCTTTAAATCCAAGGTCAAGTTTTGGTCCACTACTAAAATCAGCTTTCTTTGCAGCCTCTTCATTTTTTAGCCATCTACAATAAACAAAAATATATACTCTTCAAGCCACAGGAAATTTTGTTTTTAAAAGAATGATACTTTTGATTTTATAACAACCACACATCCTATGTGTAAATTAAGACCGGAATTCAAAAATATAACGGTTTTTACCATCAATTTTCTTTAAAATGACATAAATTTTAATTTGAGACACTGAATATCTTTCCATTTAAAGCAGTTAATTTGAACTACAGATAAATAAATAAACAATAATATGAATACAATTAATTTGCTTTATCTTAGCACTAACCATTGTTTGTGACCCACGGATCTATGACCAAACTCTCATATTCTACCCTCATCCCCCATGGGTCAACTGAAACAATTACATTCGTGCAGTGTTATACATTTCACATCCAGCATTTAGAAGTTGCTATAGCAACATAACATTTCTCAAATTTTTTACTGGTCTGTAGGTCACAAATTTTTTGTTTCAATAATAAACCATATTTTCATGTACTATCCAAATAAAGTATCAAAGTAGCATAAAATAATTTTTTGGTCAAAATTCAGTGGAGCCAATAAGACTCAAGATAAATGATCATGTGACTACAAAGATTTCTTCGTCAGTTGACACACAGGTGATGAGTGGACAGTATCAGAGCGTGATTGACCATGGGTTACAGGCGTGATTGACCATGGGTTACAGGCACTGAGTACTAATATGATTCATAGGATTTACTAATTCAATACAGTCTTTGCCTTAATTATTTTCACCTGCTTGACCGAAAGCCAAATTTAGAAAAAAAAAATTATATTTGTTCAAACAAATTCTTTCATAATTTTCACTTGTCCGAATCCAATTTTATTTGTCCTGGGCTTCGGGCAAGTGTGTTAGTACAAAAACTGCAATATTTGATATTGACACAAAAATTTCATCAGCAAAATTCTTTCCATAAATGTTATAACTTGTATCTTACTTAAAATGATCTTGTAGAGCTACATTTAAATCAAATGAGTCTCCTCTGTCCATAAAACCTAAACCAATAAAAGCACTTCTACCTGTATAAATTAGAAAAAGACAATTTATTATGGAATTAGGGGTAATAGTGTAAACCAATAAAAGCACTTCTACCTGTATAAATTAGAAAAAGACAATTTATTATGGAATTAGGGGTAATATTGTAAACCAATAAAAGCACTTCTACCTGTATCAATTAGAAAAAGACAATTTATTATGGAATTAGGGGTAATAGTGTAAACCAATAAAAGCACTTCTACCTGTATCAATTAGAAAAAAGACAATTTATTATGGAATTAGGGGTAATAGTGTTTAATACCACTTTCAACAATATTTCAGTTATATCATTGTGTTCAGTTTTATTGGTGGAGGAAACCGGAGTACCCAGAGAAAACCACCGACCTGCTGACAAACTCTATCACATAATGTTGTACACCTCGTCCTCAGCGGGATTCGAAATCACAACTTTAGTGGTGAAAGGCACTGATTGTACAGGTGGTTGTAAATCCAATTATAATTTTGGAGAACTTGTCAGAAAGAGACGACAGATACATACCACAATATGACTGTAAAATTTTGCGACTCAATAAGAATTCCTGGTCACTAGGCATTCTTGTGAAAATACACATAAATACTTTCAGAAAAGCACTTAATTCACTTAATTATTGTTTGGAAAATAACCCATATTGGTGTATTCATAATTATTATTAAATATGCTTATATAGTGCCAATATTAATCAGAAATTACTCTAGGGGCTTTACATACCATAACATACATTTACAAATGGATAAAATTCTAAACAAATGAAAATAAAATGAAAAGAACCAAGACTACTACATATACAAAACGTACTAAAACAAGTTTACCAAAAAACAGGTTAAAAAGAGTCGTTAAAATGACTGAAAACCACATTGGTGTAATAGAAAATCATTACCATAAATAAAAATGATATATATACATATATGTGTCAGTTTACAATAATAGGGTTAAAACCACTTTGAGTCGTAAAAGCCAAATTTGTAATAGAAAAAAAAAATCGTTGCAGCATACTAAAATGATTTAAAAGAAAATGCATGTCCAGAAATCAAACCACTACACAAATGCTAAACAGCATAAAAATTAAACGTATCTAGTGTAAGCAAGTCTAAAAAGATAGGTCTTCACTTCTTTCTGGAAAAGTTCAAAGGACTGTTCATTTTGGATGTTGGATGGCAATCCATTCCAGAGACTTGAAGATGATACATCAAATCTGCGCTCCCCATAGGTCTTGGTATGCACACTGGGTTTTTTAAGTCGCAGAGTTCTGAGATCGCAGTGTACGATTTGGTTCATAGCACTGAACAAGATTCTCAAGATAAACTGGAGCGCGACCGTGTATTGCCTTGAAAGTATACATTAATATTTTGTATTGGCATCTCTATTTCACAGGAAGCCAGTGCAAAGATACAAGAACAGGTGTTATGTGTTTGTATCGGCGAGTTTTTGTAATGAGGCGAGCAGCCGTATTTTGCAAACGTTGAAGTTTAGCAATGTTGTTATCGTTTATGCGATACAAAAGAGCATTCCCATAGTCAAGACGAGAGGTTACTAGCGACGCAACTAAGGTTTTACAGACATTGGTTGTTATATATGGTCGGATTCGTCCAATACTTCTTATTTGAAAATAACATGATCTGGAGATTTCGGTAACCTGTTTTTCCATGGACATTGTTTTGTCGAAGTATATACCTAAATTTTTCACGAACGCAGCGTCATTGACAACACAACCATCAAATTCTAAGAAACAGTTCGAAAAGTCTTTTGGTCGGTGTTTTGGAACAAATAATCAACTTGTAAGAAATTTACCTTTTCCCAGAATAACGAAAATAAGTACATTAGAAAATGTTCCTACATACTGAATGTTTATTGTCAAAACTGTTAAAGCAACAATTCTTTATCATAATTGTTGAAAGTAGAATATAAAAAAAAATTATTCATTTTTAAAATCTTCAGTCTTACCATTATCATCTCTGATTCTTAAGACAAAATATCTGCTAGAATCTGTCACTGACTCCACAGCTATACTTGGATACGATTCAACAGGACACTGAGCAAATAATTCGCCTGTAAATACAGAAGAATTATTTCCATACTTAAATACAAAATTTGTTGAATTTAGGTACCACAGGTATATATTTTTCATTCTACAGTTTGACCTTCAATACCCAGGTGGTTGTCCATTATGCAGTTGTTGACGAGTTCGTTCATGATCCTTGGTTATGGACTGGTTGAAACTCCAAGCCTTTTCAATAAGGGGCAGTACCAGGTACTTTTACCTGCCTAAAATGGTCTTTGGTACCTCCTGATTTAAAAGGTGTTGTTCCATTTTAATAAAAAGTTAGTACCGCCTGTAAATAGTGAAGTACTGGTAGATTTGAAAAATATTGAAAACCATGAAACTCTATAATATAAAAACATACAAGTATTTTTCATATGGTTCCCTGTTTCCTCTAGATCAGTCTGGGAAATCTAAAATGGTACCAGATTACACTTTACTACTAAAGCCTAAGCATTTAAGGTCTAGAAGGGGCTTACATGAAACACAGACATGTAAACATTTCTTCCGTTCTTTAAAATAACATTGAAAATTAAAACGTTAACTCACCCATGATTAGGTTTTAATAAAAAAAAATAATATATCAAAATCATGATCTAAAAACGTCTAGATTTCCATTACATTGGCAATAACACCTCCTGCCACATTGTTTGCTAATCTAGGTTAATAAAATGTTTCTTCCAATCCTACAGTGCTTATTTAACATACAGTCAAATCTGTATATAAAGGGCACCCAAGGGAACCTGAATATGTGCCCTTTATGAACAGTTGTCCTTCATAAAACAGGCTAAAATTATATACACTATTCATTAATGAGAAAAATGGAACTGCCCTTTATAGACAGTGATTTGCTATATAGATGTTCCCTTTATAGACAGTTATTTGCTATATAGAGGTACCCTTTATAGACAGTTATTTGATATATAGAGGTTCCCTTTATAGACAGTTATTTGCTATATAGAGGTTCCCTTTATAGACAGTTATTTGCTATATAGAGGTTCCCTTTAAGGCAGGTTTGACTGTAGTTTCAGAATTGTAGAGAGAATGTCGTGGCCTGCAATCATATGATAGTTGACTTAAATATACATGTATACATCAGATCAGAGCCAATCAATGGTACAATATGTGCTTGATTCCAACCTTGTAAAGGTGTATGTACTTGATACAACTTTATGTGATAAAGTTTGTCAGTGACTAGCAGCTGAGCAGGTCAGTGATATTCTCTGGGTATCCAGTATCCTCCAAGTACAAAACTGACCACTATTATATCAGAAATAGTGTAAAAAGTAACATTAAACATCCTCAATCCATTCAATCATATAATTTTCATGTCCCAGAACATAGTGACAAATCTGTCACATTAAAAGCAGGTTTAGGGTTATGGTGTATACTGCCACTTTCAACTGACAAACTTTATCACTCTTTCACCTACTTGCCCAAAAGCCAAATTTAGACAAATTTTCTATTTATTCAAACAAATTCTTTCATAATTTTCACTTGTCAGAATCCAGTTTTCCTTGTCCCGAGTTTTGGACAAGTGGGTTAGCGTGAAGACTGGTGTTGTATCAAGTACACTTTGTCATGAGCGGGAATCAAACTCTTAATTTTAGTTACATTGAGAGTAGGTTGGTTAATTTACCTGAAGTTTTGTCCTCCAATTTTATAAATAAATCTTTGCCTAAGGCTACAATTCTCATTCTACCTGTCCAATCAGGTTCATCTAACTTCCAATCAGCAGCCCTATAATAAAGAATCAATTAAATTGTAATTAAAAGTAATAAAATAACAAATTTATTATTTCAATGCATTGGTCGAGCAGTCAAAGTAAATTGACCCGCATCGGTGGTGCAATATTTAACGTGCAGTAGATTGTGTGTTAGTCACAATTGGGTCAGCTTTCCCTTTCGGAGCACATGAGTTAATCCATGGTCATTAGATATATTAGTCAGGATACAGCAAACAAAATAATTGTATCATACTATGGGAGGTTTCGGATGTGATTATCTCAAAGTTACATGAACCAATGTAAATAAATTCATAGGCATTTGTTTCATCAACATGGCAATCATTTTAATCTTTTTTATCATTGAATAAATGAAGCAAATAGCATGAAGATCAAACTGTGGATTATTGTCCTACTTCAACAAATCAAATCCTGAAAAATTATCCCTGTTATATGAACTACACATATTGCTAGTATTAGTGTTATGGTATATATTTTAACGCCACTTTCAAATTTCAACAATATTTCAGCTATATCGTGGCAGTCAGTTTTATTTGTATAGGAAACCAGAGTACCCAGAGACAACCACCGACCTGTCGCAAGTTAACTACACCTATTGTCAAATGAGTTTTAAATCATAATTTTTATACGATTATCATTATGCCACTTTCAGTAATATTTCAGGTATATTGTAACAATCCGTTTCTGGCGATGCTTCTCGTTGCTCAATCCACACAACTGCCCAGCACATCACCTGGTGGCGGATAGGGTATGTCCTTTTGACGAAGACTTGACATTGTACATAATATAGATTATATTTTATTTGATTTTTGGTGTTTTAATGCCACTTTCAACAATATTTCAGCTATATCATGGCGATCAGTTTTAGTGGTGGAGGAAACCAGAGTACCCAGAGAGAACCACCGACCATGGGCAAGCAACTGGTAAACTTTATCACTTGCGGCTGCGAGTTGAGTGTACCCTTTTTTGTAATTTACAAAGCTGGGCGCGAACCCATGCCATATTGGTGGTAGGCTTATACGAGCTGTTAGATCCAGCGACCCAATTCATTGAGCAACCCGGGCACCTTGTATAATATAGAAAGACTGACCATGGGAATGGATCATAATAAATGTCAATTATGGAAATCTTTGCATGTACTGCAAATGCTTAAAAATATATTTTTATGTGATGAAGCTATTGAAGGTAAGGAAATTTCTGTCAAGTGTAAGTAATGTTGTGGGACCGGAAGTGGCGAAGATATAAAGCCAGCCTTAATCGACCGAGCCAGGGAAGTGCTTCTTTGGCTCAGAAGGTAAAAGCACTGGCTAGAGGCCAGCGTATTCGTCGAGGTATTCCCGGTCCCAAGTAGCAGGGCTACTACAATGGTACTGCGGGTGACCGCTACAGGCAGGGGAAGAGCTTAGATGAGAATCCGATGAGATTTGACCTCCTGTGGCGAACCCACAAGATGGAACACCCTCCTAGAACAAAAGGGGGGAGGGTGTTGTGGGACCGGAAGTGGCGAAGATATAAAGCCAGCCTTAATCGGCTGAGCTAGGGAAGTACTTCTTTGGTTCAGAAGGTTAGAGCGCTGGCTGGAGGTCAACCTATTTGTCGAGGTATTCCCGGTACCAGGTAGCAGGGCTACTACGTCTATGAAAGACAACGAGAAATATTACAAAACAATACTAATAAATTAATCAGAATAACAAAGCCATCAATAGAAATATTTTTAACTCGAGAAGAACAAGACACTGAAACACATAAGAAAATACTAGAAGCTGTAGGAGAGTTCATCACATCCACTGGACGTTTTACCACCTGTCCAGCCCCTACAGCAAATCCCTGACCTGATCCTAATTATATATTACAACAAAGTACAGAGAGAAATCACCAAAGGAGGAATAACACTAGAGAGAACAAAAAATAGTACAAAGAGGACTAGTCGTGCCATTAAGGCCATAGGATTCGGATTAGGAAGTTTACCTTATGCCTGTGTGCATGTTTTTACATTTCTAGTTCTATTCTTGATACAAGACTTTTCTTTGAAGTGGAAAATCAAATAATAATATATAGAGGTAATGGTATTTGCGGCATAGACGAACAATGTCAATAATTGTTACCGGTCCCTAGACTGAGGTTAGTTCGAAATCCGCCCATCACTTGAATATTTCTACTGTAATAATGTGAGGAATGTGAAAAAGTGGATATAACAGTAATAAATTCGAACCTATATCCCCTATTAGAGGGTCTTGGTGGAATTTTGAAAACAAAAACTTCATTTTTAACACACAAAACACTTTCGTAGTCGCTTGACATGTTGGTTGTACAAAAGTAAGAAACGAAAATCGAAAACGCAACCCAACGGAACGAAATGCAATTAAAACGAAACGAAACACAATTAAAACGAAACGAAACAAAAACAAACGAAAGGAAACGCAACGGCACGAAACGAAATACAGCATAATGAAACGCAAAAATAGTCGACTTGAAAATAAATAAATATAATTCTTGTAAACACAAGAGCCATGGAGGTTTTATTAAAAATAACCCAATTTCGGTGTAAATATTTTTACGGGGATTTGCTAATGTGATATTCATGTTAGCTAAGACAAGGACTTATATTAACGTCCTTGGCGGGTGGTACTAAACAAAGACTGGTGAAGACTGGTGAAGACTGGTCAAGACTGGAGAAGAGATGTCTTTAAAAATCGATTTATATAAAGAAATAAAGATTGAACATGATTAAATATGACTTATTATTGCTTTTTAGATGTAAAAAAAATCATATTATATCACAAAATATTAAATTCCGTCACAAAATATAAAATTTCCTCGTTCCCCAATCGCGGCGATTTGCAGATCGACATGAAGAAAAGAAGCCATACTAGAACATTGATAATATTTGCTAAAATATATCGTTTTAAATAAAAAGATTTGTAATAAAGTACTGAAAATGATTATTAAATATAGATTTTCATATAGGCAACACTTAAACCTATGTAAAACGTATATTATGGCTTCTTTTCTTCATGTCGGTCTGCAAATCGCCGCGATTGGGGAACGAGGAAATTTTATATTTTGTGATGGAATTTAATATTTTGTGATATAATATGATTTGTTTTACATATAAAAAGCAATAATAAGTCATATTTAATCATTTTCAATCTTTATTTCTTTATATAAATCGATTTTTAAAGACATCTCTTCTCCAGTCTTGACCAGTCTTCACCAGTCTTTGTTTAGTACCAGCGTCCTTGGCTAAGACAATGGCCCATTTTTTTTACATCAATATACTTCTAAACTTTGTGGTCTAATTAGCATAAAAGCACATTAACAACGGGTAAGACAGCAAGATATTTTTGCAGTGGGGGGAGGGGTGTAACCCAATTTCGACATCAACATTTGCCGATATCTCTCTTGATTAGTCAAATTTAGATACAAAATAAAATTTCGTAGATTTGAAAACATATAATTCGTATTATGTATTCTAGTCATTGTAATCATTGTATGAAGTTATAAACCCGCAAGGGTCCTTAATTGGATTAATATTCTATTCTATTCTGTTCTATTCTATTCTATTCTATTCTATTCTATTCTATTCTATTCTATTCTATTCTATTCTATTCTATTCTATTCTATTCTATCCCCTCCCAGAGGGTGTGCCGGGGGTAGAATAGGCACTAGGTTTCTCCATCCTAGAGGCACTAGTTCTCTAAAAGGGATCAACCCGCGGCAACCCCGGGGTATAGAAATGGGACCGAGACCTTCTTCGGCTTGAAGGGCCCGGCTGAACCGTCGGTTGTGCGGGATGTATAAATTGACAACCAACCCGTCCTTCGGATGAGACGTAAATAAAACCGAGGTCACGTGTTGAGAGATTTGCCACCCTCTTCGCACGTTCAAGAACCCAGGGTAACAGCTCATTATGAGCATTATGCTCATGATGAGTGGTCCGTATGAGATCTGTTCCACTGGCAAAATTATATCCTTTTTTCGAGTCCCGTGGCGTTTAAATTATTCTCGTCCTGAATATAGCTGAAAAATTGCTTGCTGGACGTTAAGCATCAATCAATCATTCTATTCTATTCTATTCTATTCTATTCTATTCTATTCTATTCTAGTCTATTCTAGTCTATACTCCATTTCATTTCTTCATTTCTCTAATATTTTCCCGATGCTAGTGGAAAAAAATATGTTCTTTTAACATCCCAAAGCTGGGATCATTTTCTGAGTAGTCATATTTGGGGTTACTCGTGGACAATCTAGTCCCCTTTAAGTTAAAGTTATCTTTTTAAAAAGAAATATACAGCACTTTATCTTCCTTTGGATGTCAAGTTGCTGTTGAAGATGGCATGTGGGACAACAAGTTCAATAATACTCGGGACCACCGAGGGATGAACTTTATTGGAAGAAGAACAAGAACATCACATATTTTTTGGGAATTTCGAACGGTACCACATAAACTTGATGAGTTCTTGCTCATTGTTATTCTACTTTTTCACAGCAGGATAATAAGGCGATTATATATGATATGGTAACCACTATAATGAAATACATTTAGAGAACCTTATTGATTTACCTAATTTGTTTGATTTGGTAGACAAGTATTGGTATATACAAATACAAAGAATATGAAAAATATCGCCCTCGAGTGTTATGTCTCTTTCGTGTATGGCATATGGAGAGTACTGACTGGTCTGCATATAATAGTGTTGAGTTCAACTGTATGGAAGCTGGACATACAAACTTCCACCCAGACTGGCATTTTGATTTATAATGAATATCTTTTTACTTTAATGTGCAATTCAAAGAGCTATTTGTATACACGAACAAGTATGATTCAACATTTGCAATCATTCAGTATTTTGACTAATACTTGCAAGTATCTGATGGATGTGGAGTAAATTTCAATCCTTTATTTGTGAAAAAGAACGGACATGGGGCACATGGCACTAAGACAGTACAAAATCATCTAACACACGGCACTAAGACAGTACAAAATCATCTAACACACGGCACTAAGACAGTACAAAATCATCTAACACAAGACACACACACACAAACATATGTTAAATGAAACAACTATTTAAACTTTCCTCTTTGATGACAGTCGAAATTAGCTTCGAATTTTTAACCCGAATATACCTACCGTAATTATAACATGGTCAGAGAATTTGAAGGGTGGAATGTTGTATACATGTACTACAGGGGCGGATTCAAGGGTGGCGCACCCGGCGCGCGCCCCCCCCCTAAAATTGGAAAAAATATTAATTTTTTTGCTTAAAATCGTGATTTTTCATACGAAATATCCCAACATTTTTCGCGCCTTGCTCCGCTCGGCGCCATTATTTTGAGTGGGCCCCCCTAACTGGAAATCCTGGATCCGCCCCTGTACTATATACATTCAAAAGAGGTGCAGCTCATATCTGATAATAATCCTGTACATAGTGAGTGATATTTTTGTTTATTATAATACCATACTACCAACTTAATCACAGCTTACTTGTTTGCTTTCAGGTGAAGTGGCGACATTATTCAGCAGAAACTTTGCAGGATATTGCGCTATCTGTGACTGATTCCTCAAGAAAAAATCATAATACACCACAACTTGTTCAAGATGAGGGATGTCCTGTGAAATTCTATGACTAGAAAACATTCCTAAAGCAGATTTTAAGTCATTTTCTGCACTCACAACATATCATCATTTTCGTGCTGATAAAAAATCACCTGGAATTGTATTTGTTAAGGAGTACTGTGACTCTATGGAAAAAGAATTCAGATTGCTTAAGAAACGAGTAGTTATAGACTCGTCTGCCATCTGAGTTACCAAGGAAAGTTCTAGATGTTATATGAGACAGTAGTATCTGTATCAAGAAATATTACCATTTTGTTATGACAATAAAGATATTACGTGTCCTAAACCTATTGTACCAAAGCCAGAAATAACTATTGTTGAACTCTTCAACAAAACCAGGAAATGCAGTTATTGCAAGCAGACGGGGCATGAAAAGAGCAGGAATGGAAACATTTGCTATCCGATGATGCCTAATGACATGAGATTAAACATTGTACATGCTCTTTTATTGTATATAACATGTCTAATTCAAAGGAAGCTGACTATCAGATATTTGTAAACTGATACTATAAACTTGAAGTATGTTTTGTTCATATCACTTTGAAATCCCATGAAACATCTGTTTAGCATTATCAGATTATGAAACAATACAGTTTCAATGGTTTTCTCCAGGCAATATGGCTTTCTCCAAATATTAAATTAATTGCAATGCATGATTAGTAAGTTGTTAAAATGATTTTAAACCTAAATAAACAAACAATTTTAATTGTGATAATTCATCATAGCACTTTGAGTCCAGAATGTTGAAAATATTGGCGTTTTATGTTTTGCTTTTATTTTCTGTAGGTTACCATGGCAACCAAAATATATTTGTTTCTATGCAGGGCAAAGGTCTATTTTTTTTAACAAAAATCTGAAGGTTACAGCTAAAATGCTTACAATTTAGAAACTCATGCAAAATGGTTATAATACGTAGTCAGCGAAACAAAGAATATTTGATCAATTTACATGTAGACAACAGAAAATTAAATTTTGAAATTTCGAAAATTACAAAAATGGCCATAATTCCCTTAATTTGCAGAATCAAGCAAAATAACTTTGCAGGGTGTTTTGTATCAATATAACCTCCATGAAAATGCAAAAAACTCATTTTGCCCCAGGTACCTCCATAAGCCTGAAAATCTCATGGCTGGTCACATATAGGAAATAACAATTTGAGTATTCAAATTTCCCCCCAAAATTTGACGGTAATGAGCGTCACGTCGAAATTTGGGTAGCAATACGCTCGAAGTGACGCCAGAGTTCTGCAAATAGTTGACACGTACAGTTGTTTGGATTTTTGCTCTTTAAAGGGGCATTATCTGCCAAATCGTAAATTTTTTTTACCCATAAATACTATCAGATATTATTGATGCCTTAATCAAACGTGTTTCTGTAACTTATACGGATGTTATGAAATGTACGTGCATCGGGGAACAAACCTGCAACTGCTCGTGTTTTGAGATCGATCAAGAAGTGGACGTCATCTTATTAATTATCGACATTGTTTATGGAATTTGTCGAATCGTCATTAAATCAGTACAACAATGCACTTATTTCTTATTTTTTTGGGAATTTGCTTTTAGTCGGTGTTAATTACGGACAAAGAACCATGCACGTTGGCAGTTAATAAGCTACAAGATACAAATTATTCGTTTTTACCTGTCACTAGTAAGGTCAATTGCATACGGAAAAGGCGAGGTCAAATTATTTGCTTGCAAGCAAATAAGTAATCGATGGCAATTTTCGTTCTCAAAAGGCGGAAAGTGGTTCGATAAGTTGTTTAATGTGAAATATTATCCTTTATTTCATCATTTTAAAGCTATTTACCAATTTCCAAAACATATAATTGTGTTGGTAAAAATCGTAGCTAATGCCCCTTTAACTTTTTGGAAGTAAAAAAAAAAACATTGTAAAAGTAAAACTTAATAAAGTAAATCAGTTTAAAGTTTAAAACAATATATATTTCGTTAAGTTCCTTCATTTTTTTTTTTAAAAGAACACAATGTTGAGTTTAAAATAGATGATTATGATTGATTAATGTTTAACGTCCAGTGAGCAATTTGTCAGCTACATTCAAGACGAGAACATGTTTACAATAAATCTATAAATAGGTTGAAAACGCGGGACGGATGAGCCAATGGGTAAAACAATTTAAACGCCACGGAACTCGAAACAAGGAAAGGTGATGGGTAGGGACGGAGAATTTAGCCAGTGCAACAGATCTCCTATGGACTACTCATCATGAGCATCATGAGCATAATGCTCATATTGAGCTCTTACACTGGATTATTTAACGTGCGAAGAGGGTGGCAATCTCTCAACACGGGACCTCGGTTTTATTTACGTCTCATCCGAAGGACGGGAAATGAATTTAGAAATCCAGCTACAGTCCAGCATATGTAATGTTTATTGATTCTTCTACACAGATTAGGAATATGTGTAGTTTTATTCAAATTCAAATAATTTATTGGAGAAAGCACAGTAGATCACATGTATTTGCGAAATCCAATACAATCACAAACATACAAGGACATAGAATATAAACAAGTAATTGGAACTAACTAGAATAACTTCATTTAGAACAAAAAATGTTTTTCCAATTAATATCTGATAATTTTAACGTGAATACAAGATTGCTGTAGTCAAGATTAAAGACATGTTTCCAGAATATTAATTTTCCTAAGCTATAAGAACAGAATTCCATTCTAAAGTACAGAAAATGTTACCTTTGAAAGTCATATGTCCACGTTATTAGCATGGGTTCCAAATATGTTACCAGTCCCAACACATTCATTTTGAACCTCAGATTCATATGATTGCCTTAGGTTGTTGATACAGGATATTGCTTAGAATAAAATTAAGAAATTATCTGATCTCAATATCACAGTGACTATTCTAGAAACGCCAGTGTTCATACGTGTAGCATAGGGTAGTTATACAGAAGTTAACAGAACACTGCTAAATTGTTATCAAATCAGTCGAATAGTATTTGTATAAAAACGTCAATGTTCACATGATTGTGTAGCATAGGTAGCTATACAGAACACTGCTAAATTGCTATCAACCTAGTCAAATAGACTGTTTAGAAACGCCAATGTTCAAACGTGTAGCATAGATATACAGAACACTGCTAAATTGCTATCAAATCAGTCAAATAGTATATGTATAGAAACGCCAATGTTCACATGTGTAGTATATGTAGCTATACAGAACACTGCTAAATTGCCATTAAACCTTACAAAAAGGGTGCACTCGACTTGCAGCCGCAAGTGATAAAGTTTATCAGTTTCTTGCCCATGGTCGGTGGTTCTCTCCGGCTTCTTCCACCAATAAAACTGGTCGCCATAATATAGCTGAAATATTGCTGAAAGTGACATTAAACACAATAAATAGAATCACGCTATCAAACCAGTCAAATAGTATAGAAACGTCAGTGTTCACATGTGTAGCTTAGGTAGTTATATAGAACACTGCTAAATTGTGATCAAGCCAGTCAAATAATATATGTTTAGAAACTTTAATGTTCACACACGTACGTGTGGCATAATACTGCTAAATTGTTATCAAACCTGTCAAATATTTGTCAATTTGAACCCCAGGTCCATATATTATTGGCACAGGCTGCTGATACCGGGTCTGGCTAAATTTGATCTTAGTCAACTTTCGTCTTGTCATTGATACATTTATTGAAATGTTCACACCATGGAAAATTTCATTCAAGACGAAGTCATTTAAACCGTTACACTGTTTATAAATATCAGTGTTCATATGATGATTAGTAATTCGAATTTCCAACGTCGGGGACTATAGGTGCAAGCCTTTCTTGTCCGTTTCTAAATGCATTCCATTTATTGGGGAATCGTTTCATTTCTGCCTTGACCTTTCCTTGAAGTTAGGCTTTAAATATCTCACTTCTATTTGCTGACCAGTGCAGTGTCTATTTCTCAAACCATTTACCTAAAACGTTAAAATCACCACATTTATTGTTGTCTAATTCTGCTAATATTGTTCTAGCACTTCCAGACAAGCTACTTACCAAAACCAAAGATTGTGTATTGCAATTCCAGCCACTTAGTTCAGCCATAATTTGAAATTGAGCTAACTACATGTATTCCTCAGTCATCTTTTCCAGCATAAATTAGTGGCTTTATTTTCACCCTTCAGGTGGAGATATCTTTATTTCTTTCAACATGGAAATTACTATTTTCATTTGAATTGATTTGTGCATTTTCGACAGAACCATTTCCCGCCAAGGAATCACTCATGTAGTAACCCCCCTCCCGAGATGGTGGATATTTAGAATGAGGAGATGCCCCCCTTTATACATCCATCATATCTATTTACTAATTTCTTTTCGAAATCCTCTACCTTTTATGTGAAAGCATACACAGCTTCCAACATTTGATTTTTATCATTTGCATACCCTTTTTGAAATCAGAATTTAATCAATTGATTTGTTTTGAAAACATGTTTTCTATCTGGTGTTCACTTGTACTGGTCCCTACTCCTGAGTTTTCATGTGCATCATGTTCCTCATAGTCTGCAAACGTTTCATTATTTGACAAGTCCACCTTTGTGGGGTTACTATCTTAAAATTTGTACCCTCCATTTTTTTAACAATGTATATGCATACTACAATTTTTTTTTAACATTCACCACCAACAAACCACAAAAAATACATATATGAGCTTTGTATATTGTTGAATCCCATCAATACTTAAACAATTGTAATGCTGTGGACCCCATGTAAAATTGACCTGGCCACCATAAGGTATACAGGGTACAAAAGTAAGGGTCCGTTGGATTTCGAAGTTTAGATGAAAGTAAATTTAAAATTCCAAACTGGGTGGCGTTGAAATATAAAACAATTTATATTACAAGAAATACGAAACTTCAGAATTTTCAAGGAGGTGGAAAGCTGCACCTTTCACAACCTGCCACCAGCTCCAAAAAGAAACATGCACCCAAAACAACTTGCACTTTGAATTAACCCACAACCAGAACTACAGCATATAGCTGTACCAACAACTTTTAGAAGTAAATTTTTACAGGTTTCACACCTCCTCCCTTGTCTTATAGTCTGACATCTTTCAATTTCTTCTATAGTTTAACCTTCTGTCTGCAGTGCAACGACAAGGCGAAGCCCCTTCGTAGTTACTGTGACTAGTACTATGTGTAAGGTAGATGGCGCTTTCGATCACTTCGCCAAAATTGACCAATCGGCAACCAATAGACAGAAAGGGAATTCCCCTTCATTCCCAAAATGTAAACAGATGATATGATTGCACACAATCATCATATGTATTTACTCTTCTCTTAGTAACTGCGATTCATTGAAGTACATATATGCATCAACAAATCCAAACATTCCTCTCTGAAAACATGATAATTTAACTTTACAGTAGGTGGTACGATGAACTGAAATTGCTCAAAATACTGCCATTTTATCAACCTTCCACAAGATAGCTGATCATGGCACCTAGTACACAACAACTACACTGACCCATTCTTCCAGATACATTTTTGTATATGAATCTTCTGTGTTGCTTTACGATGAAATTCAAAATTTCTTTAAGAACCTTTCAATTCTCTAACAAATATTTCCTAAGAAGTTAACCCAGAAGTTAAACAATTTCCTCTGCATTTGTACTGGTTTTCTCTGGGTACTCCGGTTTTCTCCATCAATAAAACTAACTGCTGCAATATAACTGAAATATTGTTGAAAGTGGCATTAAACACCACGACCCCCCCAGCATATGTTTGTACTATACTTTCATTCCCTAGCTATATATAGTTGGACCTTGGAGCAAATTGGTAGAGGTATCTTCCTTCTGTTGAAGACTACACAAATATGAGTTATTAAAATTAATTCTTTATTCATTAACAATGATTACCGACAGCTACGAGCGGTCTTCCTCAAAATACATACATGAATACATAATTTGAATCAATAAAATGATTATTACAATTTGTGTGGTATTATATCAAAGTACAGTAATAAAAGAACCGCCTAGCGCATAAATGCGCGACGTATCCCCCCGCACTTACAAATATTTAGTTTTATATATTTATAGAAAGCAGCCTTGCAGTCTTAATGTATAACATACTTTATTGAAGGATGGAGTATATTGCAGCATGATCAAGACACAATTCTCAAAATTGGAGATTTTACAACTAAAAACTAAGATTTTCCCCCAAAACTCTTGCTTCAAATATTTCCACGTAAGAACCCATCCAAGATAATGATAATTACAAGCCACATCAAAAAATTATTCATATCTATCCATGTTTACTAAAGTTATCGAGTAAACAAGACACAATTCCCAAAATTGGTGATTTTTCAACCAAAAACTAAGATTTCCCCCCAAAACTCTTGCTTCAAATATTTCCACATAAGAACCCATCCAAGATAATGATAATTACAAGCAACATGCACAAAATTATTCAAATCCATCCATGTTTCCTCAAGTTATCGCATAAACAAGAAAGTGTGACGGACGGACAGACAGCCGCTATTACTATATCTCTCACTGCTATCGTGGTGGGATAATTAAAAGGGGGTGGGTGTTACATATAAAAATTCACAGGTATGGAAGACTCCAATAGTCAAGGTAGACAGAAAAAAATATTTGACATTGAATAGATGTCCTTTAGGCAATTATGAATGAAAATCAGATCAGACAGCTTTAAACTATTTACTAACTTTCTTAAAATTAACTTTATTGTGATGATAATAATATGATGTATAAATATGGTAATAAATGGTCACAGCGCCTTTCAACATCTACTACGTATTGTTGATTTTTTTTTTACAGTTTACATAAAAAGGTATAACAAAAGAAGATTTTGTTTATCAATTTACATATTTAAGGAGAATGATTTCATTCAGAAAATTGCACAAGTTAAGTACACAAATTCTTATTGTTCGCCTAAACATTGTGAATTAGAACATAAGCACTTTTTTCAATCTCATTGACATCCTTCGCATTTAAAATTACATTATTTTACGCCTTGAAAAACTACAAAAATACATATTCATACAAATTTACAGAAATCTTTAATAGAGGAATTTCAAAAGTATTGAGAACATCTTTTGTCACAAGCACGACGTAGTTAATATAATTTCCTGCAAAAGAGAAAATCATGCGGCAATGTATATCAAGAGATTTCACCCTTTTAACATTTGGTCAGAATAGTCTTATCGTGTCGCCATGCCTCAGATCTGAACATTTAATCGATCTTTCATTCTAGGTTGATCTTTTTATTTAGTAATCTTTTCTATCTCATCAAAGTCATCAGCATCCAATTTTAGAATTTTGCGTCCTGAAAAACATTTTCAATGAAGTTTTAATAATAATAACATCACACAGAATAGTCTTATAAATATAAATTGTATGTTAGGATCACCTTATTAAAAGTGTGCCAATCATGGTCATGATCGTATGGTAGTTGGATTAATAACTACCTATGCAATCAGTGCCTATCACCTCTTACGTTGTGAATTCGAATCTCACTCATGCGGAGTGTACTACTCGGTACAAGATTATGTGATAAAGTTTGTCAGTGACTTGCGACAGGTCGGTGGTTTTCTCCGGTTTCCTCTACCAACAAAACTGACTGCTGCAATATAACGGAAATATTGTTGAAAATGGCGTTAAACACCATAACCCTAAAAAGTGTGGCAATCATTTGAAGATATTACTATGTCTACCAGAAAAGGAATCTGACTTGAAGATATTACTATGTCTACCAGAAAAGGAATCCGACATTTTGTTTTCTGATAGGCAATCAAATTATCACTTACATACAGTTTTCCTTTAAAACAGACCAGTGGTTTCTAAGAATAAATTTTTTCAGCAATTTCACTATAGTTCATACTATATGCTACCTGGTAGCAGCCACTTCGGATTTCTAACCACAAACTTGGCTAAAGGATCATAAATTGTGTATTTCTATGAGTATTTGAGGAGAAGACTATTAGAGATTTTCCATAAAATCTAATGTTAAAATATGATTAACAATGGCAACCATCTTGGATTTCTGATGGGTCTCAAAACACCAGGGGTTAGGGTTAAGGTTATGTTGTTGAATGCCACTTTCAATAATATATTTCAGTGATATCAAGGCAGTCAGTTTTATTGGTGAAGGAAATCGGAGTACCTGTCTGTTAATAAATATCACCTTGGCCCAGGTTTCCAAGTGATTAAATAACAATATTGAAGTAACAAAAATAAGGATTTTTTCTAATGTCATATAAAAGTAAATTATTTAATTCAATTTTTGAGCGAGTGAGTGATTGTTGTATAACGCCAATTCTGCAATTTTTTACTCTTGCTCCTTAATGCTGCATGCTTAGAGCAGGGCTCACCAAACCAGGCGAAGTGAACAAATTCTCGCCCTCCCTCGACTCCAAAGCGAAATTAAAGTCGCCTTGTTTCATTTTGCAAGTCACTTCTTTTCTTGCAAATAATCTTCGTTTTATGGTAAAAGGTCATTGACAAAGCAAAATCAATGGGAAAATACATAGGAATAAAAGGAAAAGGCTTTATTCAAGCAATAAAAAAGGTTTAATTTGTTGACACAAACGAATCTCGACAAACTTCTAAATTTGTTCTGATGAAATTCCAGATGAAAATTAAATCCAAAATCTAAAAATATACAATCAAACGATTTCTGTACCAAATTGATTGTTGAATTGTGTTATATTCTAATTATTTTAACAAAAATTAGTCATTTGTACTTTTTCAAAACTAAACAATCAACTTGTGAAGTTTTAAACAATGGTGGTCACAGGGATGAATGAAATAGGGGAAGGGAACAAACATTTAGATGTCATTCATATATCTTTACAGATTTCAAGGTAAAATGAAAAAATCTAAAATCAACAAATATAAGATCAATAATAATTATTAAACAAATACAAAACATTAATATAAAGTTAAATATGAAGAATGTTAACAAGATAATAGCAAAGGCACACTTCAAATGCAAATATTAAAAACAAGATGAACTGTGAGCGACTGCTCACTTATGATACCCCCGCTGTTCGGCAAACAGGAAGTAGGAATCTGACGAGTCAAAAACTGCTTCCCACAATATGGGGTACCTATATGAAGCTTGTGACGAAATATCAGATTTCTGCCATCAATAGTTGCTGAGAAAAATGTGATGAAAAATGAGCCTATATGTTCAATGTGTATAAAAATCAACAAAGTCGGCAAACAGGAAGAAGGAATCTAATGGGTCCAAAAATGCTTCCCACGATATGGGGTACCTATACGAAGCTTGTGACGAAATATCATATTCTTGTCATCAATAGTTGCTGAGAAAAATGTGACGATAAATGAGCATATATATGTTAAATGTGTATAAAAGCCAACTAAGTCGGTAAACAGGAAGTAGGAATCTGATGGGTCAAAAAACGCTTCCCACGATATGGGGTACCTATATGAAGCTTGTGACGACGATATATCAGATTTCTGCCATCAATAGTTGCTGAGAAAAATGCGATGAAAAATAAGCATATATGTTCAATGTGTATAAAAATCAACAAAGTCGGCAATCAGGAAGTAGGAATCTGATGGGTCTAAAAACGCTTCCCACAATATGGGGTACCTATATGAAGCTTGTGACCAAATATCAGATTTCTGCCATCAATAGTTGCTGAGAAAAATGCGACGAAAAATATCTTGGGATGTACGGACGGAAGGACGGACAGAGGTAAAACAGTATACCCCCCTCCCCCTCCGGGGAGCGGGGGTATAAAAATGATGCGAAAACCCCCCCCCCACATTTTTGCAGAATCGTGTCTCTACGGAACTGTTGGAAGTCTCCCTATCATGCCTTCACTTCTCCCTCCTGTTCTCTGAGGGAGAAGTCAAGTCTCCCTATTTTTTGCAAGTGTGGTGAGCCCTGCTAAATAGAGGAGAAGCAACAAATACCAATTTTTTAGTCTTTGGTTTGACCCAATCAGGGCTTGAACCCACAATCTATCACACTTGATGCGAGCAACCATTACACCACCGATGCAGTTTTCAATTTTAGAACAATAGAATTTATTTATTTCTTTCATTATCAATATTAGTTGAAGTATTATGATACTATTTTAAACAAATCCAGTAAAATACTAACCAAAGTGTTTTTCTATGTCTTTAATAACGCTTAAAGATCGTCGTCCATCTATCATATTTATCGCCAGGCCTTTTTTACCAAATCTTCCAGTTCGTCCAATCCTATGTAGGTATGTTTCGTAATCAGGTTTATAATCGTGTGTTAACGGTGGGTCAAAGTTCACAACTACAGTAACTTGTTCTACGTCAATGCCTGAAACAACAGATACATGTACATGTATACAAATTTCATCTTGTATATATGTAACACCCAGATCAGCATCCAATCCTCAAATCCATGTCTGATTTCTACGTCAACGACATCTGTACCTTAAATCTATGTCTTTTTTTCAAATTCTCAAATCAGCGTCCAATTCTAATAACGATGTCCTTTTTCAAATTTTCAAATCAGTGTCCAATTTTCAAATCTCACTTTCTCAAAATATGCCCTTAACCCTAACAAATAAATCAGCCATAGATCTGAGAATTTGGAAAGGACACTGATTTGAGAATACCCTTAATTCGGACCGTGATTTGAGATAAAGCTGTCGATGGGTGCCGATTTGAGGTGTGGACACCGATTTGAGTCCGGACGTTGATCTGAGTCTATAATATATTTCAGTGAAGTTAGAAATAAAACATAAGAAGAAATAACATTGAAATATACATGTATTTAGAAAGATTAAAAAGACACTACAACATGTTAATATAAATCAATTTTAGAGTCACATGTCATTAAATATGTGCTATGATTGGTTTAAAAATTTGAGGTTATTTTCGTATGTACTGAATCTGAAAATAGATGTTGTTCCCAAGGCGTTGTGTGCCGTTGCCATCAGGCGATTTTCTTTAAATGAGGCACCTTTGGGGTTATTTAAATTGATTTCTGATTATTTGCCTTATTTTGAAAAATAAATATATTTTTCAACATCATAACAAACAAGAGCACCGCCCATGGGTGCTGGACGCTCGACTTTTTCGTATCTGATATTATACTGCAAGCAATTTACATAATTATTGAAAAATTGCATTTCTTTAAGAAATTCTAAGTCAAAAAGGGGGAACAACTCAAATAAAATGCTGGATGGAGTTGTCTTCTCTTGTCAACAGATTGGGGTCAACACTTTCTACAAGTGTATTGAGTTTCAAGTTAATAGCTTTGATAGTTATTGAGAAATTTTAATCTTACTAAAAAAATATCCCAAATTTCTATGTACTATGTCGAAACAAGGGCAGATAACTCTGGATATAAATATCGCAGGGACGTCTGCCTTATTGTAATTGGTTCTTCTTTTAATAGTGAACAAGTATTCCAAGTTTCAAATGGATACCTTTGATAGTTTTTGAATAATGGACTCTTGACAAAAAACTTAACCGAAAACTTAACCACCCAGACGCAGACGCCGGAGTGACAATAGCTCGACATTTTTCTTTGAAAAGTCGAGTTAAAAAGGTTTGAATTAATTTATAAGGATTGATCGAAATTATTTGTTCGGTTCATTCGAAATGACCTCAATTAGGTTGTACACACCCTTGCATAACCCGCTATGCAGGTTACGCGGTGAGTACAACCTGATTGAGGTTATTTCTTCATGAACCGAAAAAAAATTGTGATCAACCCTTAAATGGAAACTTGGAAATACAGTGGAACTCGGATGGCTGGAATAGCATGGATCACTCGAACTGCTTTTTTAGTCCTGTCAATTTTGCTGTAAATTCCTTGTCAAATAAACCCTATTTCTCTTTAAAAATATATATCCGAATTATCAAACATTATACCGATATTGATCCAACTGTTAATACCCGACCTCGTATGTTTATAAAATAGATTGAGAACAGTGAAAAAATCGTTACTAAGGAACGCTTGAAGATACTAAAGAGGTATTCAGAAGCCACAGTCTTTGAGAACTTTCTCAAACATTTAAACATTAAATATTTTTTAGGACAAAGTCCCACTGCACTGTGCATAAGTTTATCATAGCTTAATGAAACTGCCCAGAGTCAGAACCAGATTTTTTTCACTTTGAAATTATGGTACTTCAATGGCTCGAAGTTCTAAAAACTCAAACACATTTTGACAGTCCATTCGCGTTCGAGCCCGAAGTTCTACTGTAAATCATTATTTAAACTTGTAGGTGTTTGTGAAAGTTAATTTTCAATCATGATATTACAAGTTTTGCAATGTTCTAATTATTTTGTTCCATCAAGATATATAAAATAACCACAGTTTTAAATGTCAAGAAAGACATTAACACTAGTATCACAGGGAGTCCTCAGGGTGTCCACTCTTGCTGCACTACCGAGAGTTACCAAATACAAGTGTTAGTGTTCACTTATAGAATTTTAGTTTCATAAAAGTTAAAATTAGTCAACACTTGTTAAGTCAAAGTAGTACAATAAGAACAGTCATATAACTTTTAAAATTAATTAAGTTAAACAATCATAAAGCGAGTGGGTGATTACTGTTTAAAGCCAAATGAGAAATTTTTAAGTTACAGTCAAACCTGTCTATAGTGGTCACCTGTGGGAGAATGACAAAATGACCACTATATACAGGTGACCTTTATATGGAGGGTTTGCCACAATATAACTGATATATTGATGAAAGTGGCATTAAACACCATAAAGCATAAACAAAGCCTCAATATGATATGATTTGAAGAAAACATACAAATACTGTAAATAAATAAATAAATTTAATAAACAAAGGTACAATTCTAATGGAATATGTAGAAAGATAATAAAGTCTAAACATTTACTGTCTTGAAGAAGTCTGTGATTTTTGTTTGAGATAATCTTGTAATGCATATTGCAGTACATCTTTCTTCAACAGTGTTCAGTGCCACTAATAGTTGAACATCTCCATGTGCAATTGCAAATGCTTTCATTGTTTCTGTATATTGGTTCATTTCCACAACAGTACAAATGTCATCTGAATTATCCTCCTCGTCTGAACTTTCCTCAATATCATTTTTGTTAATCAAAATGTCCTGAGCATTTTGAGTCCAATCTGTTTTGTCAGTATCACAAGTACTAAGCTCAGAGTCAATCTCAACAAGATTTTGGTATGAAATGTCAAAAAGATTATTAGCCATTTGTAGAACAATTAGGGGTACACCATCACTTTCATCATCATCATTTTCATTGTCTGTGTTATTTTCAATATTTTCCTGCTGAATGAAACCACACCGTTTAAATCATTTTTGGATAGTTGAGTTGTCCAGATCATTCCAGGAGTTACTTATCCAATATATGGCATCAAGCACAGATATTTGCTTGAGTAAGTCAGATCCATTTAAAGTTTTATCTGTATCCATTTTCATTATTATTTTCTGCAATTGACGACGGCGGTATCTTAACTTCAAAGCCTGTATTATCCCTTGATCCATCGGCTCTGATTTAGATGTGGTGTTAGCAGGTAAAAACTGCAAAGTTACATTATTAAGTGTTAATTTGGGGTGACTTGGTGCATTGTCTAGAAACAGTAGAACATGTCGATTCTGTTGACGCATTTTCTTATCAAAGCGAGTTATCCAATCCTCAAAAATTGCAGAGGTCATCCAGGCTTTCTTATTATTACGATAAATAACTGGTAAACTCTTTGGATCCATTTTACCAAAACACCTTGGTTGTCGTGATTTTCCAATAACAACTATCGGTTCCTTCTCCCCAATCATATTTGCACAACATGACACTGTGATACGATCCTTTGACCGTTTCCCACCATGACAATCCTGTCCTTTCACAAAGAATGAACGATTTCCAGAGTCCCGAAAAAATAAACCAGTTTCATCCATATTATAAATATCTCTTGGATGATAATCCTTTATCAGATTTGGTAATTTTGATTTCCACTCGGATACAATTGTGACATTTACATCACCACATTCACCTGACATTGTACGAAAAACGATGTTATGTCTCTTTAAAAAAGATTGTAGCCAGCCATTTGAAGCTTTGAATTGATCTACTCCAAGGTCCTTAGCAAACTTGAGAGCTTGTTCCTGTATCAATGGGCCGCTAATATTTATTCTTCTGCCAGTTGCTTCCTGAAACCAATCCCAGCATAATTGGTTAATGTCTTCATTTCCTGTCACACGGCGTTGACGTTTTCTTGAACCGGGCATATTGTTTTTAAAATCGTCGAGTATGTCACTTTTTCTTTTTAGAATGTTCATGATCTGGGTGCGACCAACACCCATCTCTTCGGCTACAGCCCGACAACTTTTCCCACCATCACACAGATTTATAACCTTCACTTTATCGTCTAAATTTAAAGCTTTCCTAGTTACGGATGTCGACATGATGCACTAGATACGTAATACAATCTTTTCGATACAAAATATTTTTGATGAGTGAATTTCTACTCTCATTGTAGTGAATAAAAATCTCAAATAACCCCCGGGTATTACCTGTTCTTCAAGTAATTTATTATTCACAAAATGTAAAATAGGGTTTGTTTATTTAGTTAATTAAATTAATCGATATGTTTTGTTACACTTGTAACACCTCGGCATTTTTAGTACATTAGAGAAAAATACAAATCTTCCGAAATCACTTCCGGTATTAATTAAAAAAAAATACTTTACCGTTATACAAAGGTTTTATGCTGAAAATTACCAATAAATGGTGGCCGCTGACCACATTGAACAGGTGACCGCTATATCGAATTAAAATATATAGTAAAACGCACCGGGAGAGCACGAAAGTGACCGTTATGACCAGGTGACCACTATACAAAGGTGACCGTTAGGGCAGGTTTCACTGTATATCATGAAATGATGATGATGTCTGCTTTGTACTAGACCCACATGCTCAGCTAGATTTTTATAGTGCTTTTATAAATTACTGAAATAACAGACATGTCGCTCCACTCGCACACATTATCCTGATTCCATGCCAACCAGTCTTTGCTCTTACTCATAAATGCTGCATGTTTGGCGGAGAAGCAATAAACACCAATTTTATAGTCTTTGATTTGAACCGACCGGGACTCTATGATCTACCACACTCGAGGCCAGCACGCGAACCATTACACCACCGATGAACCCATGATCTACCACACTCGAGGCCAGCATGCGAACCATTACACCACCGATGAACCCATGATCAACCACACTCGAGGCCAACACGCTAACCATTACACCACCGATGAACCCATGATCTACCACACTCGAGGCCAGCATGCAAACCATTACACCACTGATGAACCCATGATCTACCACACTTGATGCCAACATGCTAACCATTTCACCACCGATGAACCCACGACCTACCACACTCGAGGCCAACACACTAACCATTACACCACCGATGAACCCACGACCTACCACACTCAAGGCCAACACGCTAACCATTACACCACTAATGAACCCACGACCTACCACACTCGAGGCCAACACGCTAACCATTACACCACCGATGAACCCATGATCTACCACACTCGAGGCCAACACGCTAACCATTACACCACTGATGAACCCATGACCTACCACACTCAATGCCAACACGCTAACCATTACACCACCGATGAACCCATGATCTACCACACTCGAGGCCAACACGCTAACCATTACACCACCGATAAACCCAGGACCTACCACACTCGAGGCCAACACGCTAACCATTACACCACTGATGAACCCACGACCTACCACACTCGAGGCCAACACGCTAACCATTACACCACCGATGAACCCATGATCTACCACACTCGAGGCCAACACACTAACCATTACACCACCGATGAACCCATGATCTACCACACTCGAGGCCAACATGCTAACCATTACACCACCGATGAACCCACGACCTACCACACTCGAGGCCAACACACTAACCATTACACCACTGATGAACCCACGACCTACCACACTCGAGGCCAACACGCTAACCATTACACCACCGATGAACCCA
>MJUT01030173.1:293814-322087 GCA_002080005.1 Gigantidas platifrons
GGGGTTATTACAATTTGTGTGGTACTTATTAGACCAAAGCACAGTAATATTTAAAAAAAAAAGGAGGGGGGGTTATTACAACTTGTGTGGTATTAGATCAAAAGTAAATTATTATAAGATTAAGCTCAATATATTCTTGTCTATTCATATTTAGAAAAAAAAAATTCTGCTCCGCGAAAGTGACTAATGGTCTCAAAATCCTGGCTGAATCCCTGTTTTATCTAATATAAATTTGATTGAAGAATACCATGACGGATGATTTTGTTGGTGTAACAATTTGGATTCAAGAAATGCATCATTTAACAGTGGAAAGGTTGACTCTGTTTTCTCAAGCCTTCTATAGAATTTTATCATAGCTTTGATAATATTAAAATATAATGGAAATCTACCTAATTCAGACAAAACCGCTATATTTGTAGCTTTCCTATGATAACTTTTAAAGTGTATAAAAATGTTATTGTTGAATTTTGCAATGCTGTCTTTATTGTAATAAGGTTTTTGTTTTTATTAAATAATATTATGATGAAGAAAACATTTTTTTGGTTTTATTTAGCCATTTATTGAAAGATATCATGAAGGCATTGTAACTTGGATCCATTGAGAACAATTTAAATTGTACATCAGGACTGTTCCATTTACACATATAAGGTACCCTGTACCAAGGGAAGGCACTTTCAAAATAGGGGAACAGCCCATAGAAACAATTTAGGATTTGGGTTTTCTATATATTTAGATTGAAGTTCTGATACAACCACACATAGCAGCAATTTAAAAATGTCTTCCCCAGGTGGCTTACATGTTTCAATGGAACAGCCCTCATGTGCAATGGTGAACATAATAAAGTGTCCTTTAACAACGCTCATCGCGATCGAAAGTGCCCTTTTATACAAAAAAATGTGTGCCCTTTTCAGATCCTAGATTTAACACTAGCTTGTTTTACTTATATTGATATTTTGTAATTGATTAAATCTCTTCTGACATACTGACAAGAATTTTTGTTTCTACGCGGAAGTTAACTTTTGAGATTTCGTTAGGAACGACAACTCGATTGAATGTGACTAAAAAAAGTCGTCCCGGCCCAGATATATCTCGGCCCAAAAAGATGGACTGGACGAGTGTGAAATTGCCAGATAATTTTCAGATATGCGAGCATTCAAGGCCGTGCCTGTTTCATATTATAAATTACATGGAATTGGTAATGGATAAAATTGTACGTGAAAACAGAGATATTATCTGCTGAAAACAAGGGACAGCAAATAAAATTTAATGAAAAAATGGGGAAATATAGAAAAAGCAAATATTTTAAAATACAATCTCCTAGGCCCATTTGTGTTCCACGTGACTATTTTATGGTTGACCGATTTCATGTAACGTGACATTGGTGCCATTACAAAACATGCAAACAAAAATGATCAGAGAGCCGACATTTCTTCATCAAATTAAGCGATGTTTTGGTATTTTATTTGGCTTAAGTGTCCAAGTAAACATGGCATTTATCTTTGAGATAAATACGAATTTGAATGAGAATTATAAGGAAGTGGATAACAGAAATTTTGGAAACACAAATATTCACATCTTCCCTTTTTAGTATCTATACATTTTATATATGTTCTTCGGTATAAACGAAAGTCTTATGACACTATGACTAGCCTATCTATCGCTCGCCTCTCATGTCGCACCTGCTCTCAATAATAAAATATGTGCAAAAAACGTGGGAATGGTTCACCGGCTCAGGTGCCTGTGACTGTAGATGTAAACGATGCCCTGTCATACACTTCAAATAACCATATTTTCCAAAACTTTGACTTTTAAAGTAAATCATGGGTCAATATTTAACAAATAATTAAGTGGTCATACATTAATTTGTAAAGTTACTTTTCTTGTTTCTTTTTCACCGTGATTTCTATGTTATGTATTTTTTTTTTTTTTTTGTGTAATTTTATTTTCGAACTTTTTCTAATTTCATATTTATTTGAAAATATGTGTACACTTATATTTCTAAAATTGAAATACTATTATTTGAGAACAGAAAAATAATAAATAAAAATTTACTAAATACAATTTAACCATTTAACAAAAACTACGAAAATAAAAAGGGTTGTACTAAATTGCACAACGAAAAGAAATACAACGAAACGAAATACAGCGAAACGTAATTAGACGAAACACAATTAAAACAAACGAAACGAAATACAATGCACATCGAAACGAAATTAAGAGTAAATAAAGTACACATATATGCCCTCTTTCGAAATTCGAATGAAATAGTTTGTAAATAGTTGTACAACCTCATCCCGTACCATTAGCTACACGCTAGTTCTACATGTTGTTCAGAAAGTTAATTAAAATCCTGAAGCCTTCAGTTTTCACATTACATTGTACCATTTATGTGCGCTGTAGGTCTCAGTTTGACTTTAAGATTAAGAACAGCAATAAAAGCGCTGCTTTTGTTTTGTCTGAACAATAAGGATAAGTTGTAACAAAGGTCCCAGCTTTCGGGGGTCTACATCTACATCTACATGGTACGTTGAACTGTCACACTTGACCAATACTCAACGCTTCCGGTGGGCGCAAGAAATATTTTTGAAGAATAACCAAATAATAAAGCATAGCAATAGTATTGCATAGTTAAATAGACTGTAAAAGTTAGTAAAGTGAGAAAAGAAAATAAAGAAAAAGAGGTTCCATTTACTTTCCAATCATCTGGTCTAGACCAATCCGACTTCCGTGGCGGTACCAGGGACTGAATCCCCGCCGGCACAGCTCTAGCCCATCATTTGACTTACTGGGTAAATGGAAGAAGTAAAGTTAGATAGAAATTGTGGAGAGCTCCCTCTTGAAGGATACCAAAGAGGGGGCCTCAGCGACTGAAGCTGGTAAACAGTTCCAGACTGGAACTGTTCTAGGGAAGAAACTGTACTTTAGGCTGTTTGTCTTCGTGGAAAACTGTCGGTACTTCTTGGTATGTGTTGATCTGGTTCTGGTTGTCATCGGTGTTAGGTATTGGTGGCAAGGTATGTCTACAAGATCGTTGACAACTTTGTAGATCATAGTCAGCTGCAGTTTCTTTCTACGGCTCTCAATAGAAGATATTTTGTTCGACTCACACCGGGAAAATATTACACAGAGAAATGAAGAAATGAAATGGAGTATATATGTTTTCAAATCTACGAAATGTTATTTAGTATCTAAAAAAACTAACCCAGGAGAGTTATGCATGATGGAGTTCAATTGTTCCATGTCGAAATTTGGCTTCATCGCCCGTGCAAACATATCTTGCGGTCTAACACTGGGTACATTTGTTTTTATTTATGCTAAATAGGCCATAAAGTTTATAAGTATATTCGTGTAAAAAAATGGAACATTATCTTTATAGGCGTATCCAGAGGGGTTGCCCAGGGGGTCCGAGTTGTAGACTTGAAAAAACATGTTTTACTACAGAATATGTCAAATTTCGTCCTTGTCATTTTTCCGGTACTTAGTCTTTCAGGTAATCCTAATTTTTCGTTATTATTACCCAATCCAGGTAAATCCGGGTACTATCGTAGCCAGTGTCATTTATTAACGCCGAAATTGGGTTATTCTGAATAAAATCTCCTTGTCTCTGATGTTTACAATTTAAGCGACTTAAAAAAGATATATATATATATATATTTAATTTATTATCAAGCCGTCTATTTTTTTTTACATTCCATTATGCTGTATTTCGCTTCGTTTCGTGTGGTTGCGTTGATTTCGATTTCGTTTTGGTCTTAGTACAACCACGTGTTGGAACCGCCCTTTTTAGCTCACCTTGCCAAAGTCAATGTGAGCTTTTGCCATCACTTGGCGTCCGTCGTCCGTCTTCTGTCGTCCGTCGTCCGTCTTCTGTCGTCCGTCGTCCGTCGTCCGTTAACTTTTCACATTTTAATCTTCTCCTCTGAAACCGCTCAGCCAAATGAAGTGAAACTTGGTAGGAAGCATCTATGGAAGGTCCTCTATAAAGATTGCTAATTTTGTTTCGATCCATCAACAAACATGGCCACCATAGGCAATTCTTGTTTCTGATTGGCCGATTTTTAAAAATCGTTTCCTCTGAAACCGCTCAACCAAATGAACCGAAACTTGGTAGGAAGCATCTATGGAAGGTCCTCTATAAAGATTGCTCATTTCGTCCCGATCCGTTAACAAACATGGACGCCACAGGACATTCTTGTTTCTGATTGTATGCTTTCTAAAAAAATATGTTTTTGTGTGGAAAGGGAGATAACTCTAATTTAAATATAGATACTATGAATTGAATTACAGATAAATATGCCTCTAAAACCCCTCAGCCAAATGAACTGAAACTTGGTAGGAAGCATCTATGGAAGGCCCTCTATAAAGATTGCTCATTCCGTCCTGATCCATTAACAAACATGGCGGCCACAGGCGATCTTCTCCTCTGAAACCCATCAGCCATATGAACGGAAACTTGGTAGGAAGCATCTATGGAAGGTCCTCTATAAAGATTGCTCATTTTGTCCCGATCCATTAACAAACATGGCCACCAGAGGCAATTCTTGTTTCTGATTGGTCTATTTTAAAAAATCTTCTCCTCTGAAACCGCTTAGCCAAATGAACCGAAACTTGGTAGGAAGCATCTATGGAAGGTCCTCTATAAAGATTGCCAATTTCATCTTGATCTGTTAACAAACATGGTCACCACAGGCAATTCTTGTTTCTGATTAATTGATTTTAAATATAGATACATTTTGTATCTATTCAAAATGCAGTTATCTCTGAATTGAATTACAGATAAATATGCCTCTAAAACCCCTTAGCCAAATGAACTGAAACTTGGTAGGAACCATCTATGGAAGGTCCTCTATAAAGATTGCTCATTTCATCCCGATCCGTTAACAAACATGGCCGCCACAGGCGACGCTCGTTTCTGATTGGCTGATTTTAAAAATTCTTCTCTTCTGAAACCACTTGGCTAAATGAACCGACACTTGGTAGGAAGCATCTATGGTAGGTCCTCTATAAAGAGTGCTCATTTCGTTCCGATCCATTAAAAAATATGGCCGCCACAGGCAATTCTTATTTCTGATTGGTCGATTTCTAAAAATCTTCTCCTCTGAAACTGCTTTGCCAAAACGTACCGAAATTTGGTGGAAGCACCTATAGGCTATGGAAGGTTCTGTATTAAGTTTCCTCAGAGTAGAATGAAAGGTGAGCGACACAGGCTCAGCTCAGTGCTGAGCCTCTAGTTTCCTATTATCCTCAATCTTCAATCTTATGGCCTTATGGCACAACTCAGGTCTCGTTGGTGCTGTAGTTTTCTCCACTGTGCCTTGTTCCCTCTGTAATTTTCTCTCTGTGCTTGTGTGTTGGTACGGTTTTTTAAGATTGGGATCGAGTCTTATCTTTGAAGCGGCCTGTTTGATTGATGAATTCCACCACTACTCGTAGTTTACTTTTGGTTTCCTCTATATTTTCATCCTCCAATTGTGCTAGTAGGGTGGTCATAGTAAGGGTGTTAGACCCACACCGCAAAAATTGATTACCAACAGAATTAATCCATTCAAACCGTGAAATATCGTAAACAAAACTGGGACGAAGTGGTCGAGTGCCTGTGGTTTTAAAATGACAATTTAATTGTCATTTAAAAAAAAGTATTGATTTCGTTTGGTTTTATTTCATTTCGTAAAATTTTTCATAAAATTGATTGATTTCGTTTCGTTTTGTTTCATTTCGTTTTATTTCGTTTCGTTTCGGCCAATTTCGTTTCGTTTCGTTTCGTTCCGTTTTTATTTCGTTTCGCACTTTACAGGTACCCCCTTCTTAGGGACATAATAAATTAAATATTTATGTTTTTATTATCGGGATTTTATTTGTTTAAACAAGAAATAAAAATGATCTCCTAAATATGGAAGGCGAAGTGAAAATGAAATTTCTTGAACATACTTTCACATATATTTATTGCAAAAGAGACAATTTTTAAAGAAATACGTTCAAGAACATTTATAAACGTACACACAACCATTCTCTATCCAGAGTTGTCCTTCCTAGCTGGAACGACAACTCTGGATAGAGAATGACACACAACATCAAAAATATTTTGTAAGGGGACGTAATCCTTTATAGTTTCACTTTCAGTTTGCAAAAGGTATAAATTATTTCTTCAGAAATCAAGTGTGTTAAGACGTTAAAGCTACAATAATCATGGGACAATCCCGAAATAAACGTGAAACGATTATCACATTAAGTTCCAAGTTTTTCTTCTGTTAATGTTTTTTTTCATATGAAACTTTGTAACTTATTTAGTAATTATGTCATGAACTTGATCGAGTTGATGAAGTTATGTTTATTTGCAATTTTACTGTTACAATCCATGGCCATGTCCATGCCCATGGCATGTGTTATGCCAGATACATATTTATGTCTTTTATTCTTCTTTCAATACAGGGCATTCCTGAAAGTTGAATATAATCGCGTATTATTGCCCATGCTGGGTGTGACAACAAGCCAAGGTGCAAAAAATAGTTACAGCATTTGAATGAAATGATATTGTTGTTAAAAAAATTACAGGTGCAAGTTAAAAATAATCTGATGGTGTGATTTTCTGATACTGCAGCTCAGTACGTATACCCCCTGCTTGAAAGCATCCAGGAAGGTACTATCCACCAATGGTTGTGGAAGGATGCTCCATATCCTTATACTGTATTATGTATAAGAAGAAGGAATGCCTGTAGATTGAAGTTCTGGCATATGGGACTAGGAATCGTGCTATGTGACCTCTAGCTACTGATGATGTAGTATGCAGCTCAAGCGGTGGTATAGCTACAAGGCAATTTACTATTCTGCACATCATTACAGCTTTACATATTGTCCTCTCTGCCAATGGTAGCCACTGTAGAGTATTTAGTATAGTTGTTGTGCTATTAGTTTGTGGATAATCGTTCATTACGACCCAGGCTGATCCTCTTTGTACACTTTATAATTTCTGGATGTTAACATTGGTTCCAATAAATGGGTTCCAAACTGTGCATGCCTTATGTAGCATATAGACTTTGTTCTTTGTGGACAGTGCTAAGGGACTGACCATTTAACTTGCGGGGGGGGGTTATGGTTTTTTTTTTCGGACAACACGAGAGTTCGAATTTTTTTTTTTGTCGCACAAAGTGCAAATTTTTTTTCAGAATTTAACATTAGGCTATATGACAAAATCTCTGAATCAGATTTATATTTTTTTTTCCTCCACCAAAATCAGAATATTTTTTTCAGCAACATTGGGAATCAGAATATTTTTTTAGGAAAAAAACATAACCCCCCCCCCTTTTCAAGTTAAATGGTCGTTCCCTAAGTATTTAGCTGAGTCTGCTAATTCCAAATTATGCCCATGTATGTCATAACTTGTGGGACATGGTTTACGCTTGTTTGCAACACGTAGAAGCTGTCATTTATTGGGATGAACCTCCATTTGCCAGTCAGATTCCCGTCTGAACAAGTTGTTCATATCTTCCTGTAGTAGTAGTTTCGAGTCTGCATTTTGGATCTTTCTATATAATATGCAGTCATCTGCAAATAGACTAACTGTAGATGACTATGTAACAATGAGTGACACAAGTACACTGCCTGGAGGAACTCCTGACTGGACAGGAGCAGTGTGTGATGATTTCCCCATCATCGATTACTCTCTGGTATCTGGGGCTTAGAAAGTCCCTAATCCACTGAAGAGTTGACCCACTGATGCCATAGTATTGAGCTCTCATGGGACCTTATCAAATTCCTTCGAAAAGTCTAGCAAGACAAGGTCAATTTGTTCACCAAGATCAATACCCTTTGCCAAATCTTGAATTGTAAGGATCAGGTGGGTCTTTCTAAATCCATGTTGAGTGTCGTTTAGGATGCTGTGGGTTTCAAGGTGTTTGGCAACACTACTGCAAATTATATGCTCCCAGATCTTACATGTGACGACAGTCAATGAATGGAATGGTTTTAATATCCTCATTGCTGGTAAATGCATCTTCAATCATATGGATTATTTGTAGAAAATCTTGAAAAATTTCTGGTTATTTTGAAAGATCACTGGACATATTGTATTTATCTAATATTATTGTTTTGCTTTTAAATATTTTTCATATGTTGTATTAATTAATTAATGTAATCATTTGTTAATCATTGAAAAAAACGCATTGGTGGTGTAAATGTTAATGTGGTCGTCTCGAGTGCACTAGATCGTGGGTTCAAGCCCCAGAGTGGGGTCAAACCAAAGACTATAAAATTGGTATTTGTTGCTTCTCTGCTAAGCACACAGAATTTTAAAGGAGAAAGGGCATATTTATTTTTTATACATACTGGTTGGCTCGTAATCAGGATAATGTGTCTGAGTGTTGCGACATGTCTATCCGCGGACTGTTGATTCAGTGAGCTAGCTAGCACTATAAATATTCAACTAAACATGGTGGTTTAGTACAAAGTGGACCTCATCATCATCTCATTGAAAATTGACTTTTTCTTGCCATGATATAGATGAAAAACAACAATCACCCACTCTTTGAACACATAATTCAAAATCATTCATTTTCAATACATGTGATGTACCAATATATATTTTTACTCTTTATAGAAATACACTTGGTGATGTAAAAGACTATGGGATAACACATTTTTATGGTGATATTAAAGATTGCTGTAACCAAATTTAAAAGGAATTAAAATGAGGAGTCCATCCAGCCTGGAAAGAAAACTGAATAAACATGCTACAACCATTCTGATTGGTGGAATATTTTTCACATTTAGTATCTTATTGTTCTTGTCGTTCTGCAAAATGCCTTGTGAAGATCCAACATATGCCTTAATGCATGAAGATTTGAAAGATGCTCAAAATCAGGCTTTCTGGAAAGGAAGTTTGTTGTCCCCAAAAAGATCAATATCATGTTTTCTTGTCATTACTGTGATATCAGCGCCAAAAAATGTCCGTGAGAGAGATGTAGTTCGAGATACGTGGGGAAAAAGATTGCCGGATACAATCTTACTTAGATTTTCTGTTGGAATTGGCAAATTGACAGAGGATGAAATACATGCTATAACCAGAGAAAATATTCTACATAATGATTTAATCCTACTAAAAATTAATGACAGTTTTGACGAACTTACTTTTAAAGTTATGGAAACTTATAAGTGGGTAGATAGAAATGTTGATTTCAAATTTCTTTTGAAAGCCGATGAAGATTCTTTCGTTAGAATAGATGCATTGATGCGAGAATTAAAACTTAAACCAAATAACAATCTTTATTGGGGATTTTTCGACGGAAGAGCTCATGCAAAGCAGAAAGGAAAATGGGAAGAAAAAGAATGGATTATATGTGATCGATATTTGCCATATGCGTTAGGTGGAGGTTACATCTTATCAAGTGATCTTGTACATTATTTGTCTTCAAATTCAAAACTCTTAAAGTTTTTTAAAAATGAAGATGTATCTGTTGGTGCATGGCTTGGACCACTAGATATAAATCGTGTCCACGATCCTAGATTTGACACTGAGTATAAATCAAGAGGATGTAAAAATTCTTATCTAGTAACACATAAAATATCTGCTATGCAAATGAGAGAATATGAAAACAATTTACAAACAATTGGTCATCTCTGTAGCAAAGAATTTCAAGTGAGAAAATCTTATATTTATAACTGGAGTAATCCACCAACCAAATGCTGTGAAAGAATAGACCCATCTGTGCCTTAAAACATTTAATAAATATATATATTATTTTATTTATTCCATATTTAGTGTCAGGCCTAAGGACATACCTGAGCTTTTAAATTAGCACAGGGGCTGCCGTGTTCGTATGGTAGTTGGATTTACAACTACCTGTGCAATCAGTGCCTATCACCACTCAAGTTGTGAGTTCAAATCTTGTTCATTGTAAGGTGTATTCAATACAAAATTAGTAAAACCTGTCTTATGTGACCTTCCAAGGGAACAGTGAAATAGGGTCACATAAGACAGGTGGTCACTAAATAAGGTTTAATTGAAATGAGATGCACCATGAACTTGAAGGAAATAAAATTTAAGGTCACATAATACAATGGATTGCTTAATAGAGGTGGTCACTAAAGCAGGTTTGACTGTATGTGATAAAGTTTGTCAGTGATTGGCAGCAGGTCTCTGGTTTTCTCCAGGAACTCTTGTTTCCTCCACCAATAAAATCCAGTGATTTCTGATGAGATGCTGTTTGCACCAAAAACTCAAAAACATTGCTTTGGCAGCCAAGTTTTTTTTCAAACCTTGTATAATACCACAAACTTGGGAATGTTCTTATTTTGCAGTAGATTATGTAATTCTAAAGATTCCTTGAGATATGTTATGTGGTTTGCAGCTTCCACCAAAAAAAGGTTGTAATTTATCTGCCACTTTTTATTGAAGTGCCTTTACCAAGTCAGGAATGCGAGCACTCATGTAACCGTAAATCGGTCAGTTAAGACATTTCCTTATAATTCTTATTTAAATTGGTTAATGGTATTTATATCAAAGATAAATGCCATGATTACTTGGGCACTTAAGCCAAATAAAATCCTAAAAACATCGCTTAATTTGATGAAGAAATGTCAACTGACTGACCTTTTTTGTTTGCATAGGTTTTGTAATGGTGCCCAAGTCATGTTACCTAAAATCGGTCAACGTGGAACACCAATAGGCAAAGGAGATTGTATTTTACAAGATTTTTTAATTTGCCTTTTCCATATTTTCCCATTTTTTCATTAAATTGTGTTTGCTGTCACTTGTTTTCAGCAGACAATTTATCTGTTTTTATGTGCAATTTTATCCATTTTGATTCCATGAAATTTATATTAAATCATATTAATTCCCCACCATAAATCTGAAAATTGTCTAAGGAATTACTTAATTTCAAAACGAAAACAATACAATTGCTGTTGCCTAATAGAGTTGTAAATATATAGGTCAGATGTGCAGTGGAATGTAAACAAACACAGGATATGCAAATTATCCACTACAGACTGTTTTTCTGGAAATATTTGACTGATTATGAAGTCAAAATGGTAGTAGTAATATGGTACCAAAATCTAGATATCTTTTCTTATCTGTTTAAATCTCATTACTGTTTCAATCAAAGTGAAAGTATTTCGAATATCTATTTCTGGATGCAGTTTGAAGGTTAAATGACATCGACATCTGAGCTCACGTGATAACGCATTCCAAAATGGTGACGGATTTTAACGGACGAGAGGATATATGTGTTAGTATTGATTTTGCTTCTTTCTACATTTTTTCGATTGGATTTTGGAACCGTTTTTTTGTCTTCATACCATTTTACTTGCCGGAAAATAAAGTTTATCTCCGGTTTCTTCATGATCAATCAATAAAACTGACTACCAAAATATAACTGGAAATAGTGTTAAGCACCTTCTGCAAGCAAAATGTGGTCTCAAAGAGATTTGATCAATATTGTAATGAATAGTTGTGGCATTTCAAAAGTTTGGTTTCTGATTACCACTTTGGTATCTTCCTCTTGAATACCAGAATTGCACTGTGCAAAAATCCCACCTTCAGTGGCAGACATCTTGGAAGTCAAATCAACACAAACATTTTCAGTTTGCTGTCAAATGTTTCAGTGAAAAATCATTTTAAAATATTGTATTCCATTGTGTCTATGTTAAATTTGTCCTGTGGTGGTGGCCATTTTGGATATCTGATTGACAAAAAAAAAACCACATGATACTCATAAAACAAGTATGTAGTTTTTTGTAGAGAAGATTTGTGAAATTTCATTCAATTGGAAAAAGCATAACTGGACTAAGTCATGAAATTTTCCAAAGAAAACGAAAATCATATAAAATATTGAGGAGCACCAAAATAACATTTCTGCCAAGTTTGGTGCTAAATGGTCTAGCGGTTCGAGAAAAAAAAAATTGAAATGCAAAAAGCTTGAGGACCCAGACGCCACTGTTGATGACAGACACAAGGTGATGGTAATATTCACATGGCCCTCAAGGAGTGATTGTTGTTTATAGCCAAATGAGCAATGTTTTACCAATATTGGGGTGATGGACATTTGGTTCAGGCAGCATATAACGCCAACTCACCAATTTTTCAATATCATGGCGAGAACAAGTTAATTTTCAATGAGATGATGATGAGGTCCAATTTGTACTAGACCAACACGCTTAGTTGGATTTTTAAAGTTCTAGCTCATTGAAACAACAGTCCATGGATTGACCTGTCACCCCACTCTGACACATTATCCTCAGTGCGAGCCAACCAGTCTTTGTTCTTTCTCCTTAATGTAGCGTGCCTAGCATAGAAGCAACAAATACCAATTTTATAGTCTTTAATTTGACCCGATTGGGGCTCAAACGTACGATCTACCTCACTTGTGACAAGCATGCTAACCATTACACAACCGATGCAGTTCAGACAGGGAAACTTCAAAACAATGAAGAAGATGTAGCCTTATATATACAGCTTTAATCACAATATACAGCACTTGACAAGTATAACAAAGTTCTACAGAATCAACAAGTTGGGACTCCAATAAATGTGCAATCAAGCATAACAGACAATAAATAGATGTTTTATTATTGTCTGTACTTTTATATAGAAAAAAAAATCTTAATTTTGCACGAAAAATAAAAATATCATAAGAAAAAAACCCATCAAATATATAATCTAAAGATTCATAAAATTCTATTATTTGAAATATTGTAATAGGTATCCATTTATGGAACTGATTGATTGGTTTGTGTTAAATGCCAACTTGTATAAAAGAGAACAAATATTAATTTTGAAATAATATTTATAAATCAGAATACTCATGAATTTAAAAAGAAAAAAAACAATTTTAATCGTTGAAAATTATTTATATCATTTCAGTTTTGCTAAATTGCAGTACGTCATTCTTAATAGAACACAAGCTTAAGATAATTGCAACATTTTCTGAAACCCAAAATAATATAACACTCGTTCACAATATATTACATTGGAATGATAAACTGGTGCGTCCCACGTGCACCTTCTCATTTAAACATTTACCTATATGAGAAAATAAATTTGTACAATTACACATGCTGGTGCAAATGAACTACAAAATATTTGTGATATACATTAAATTTGACAGAAATAAATCCTCTATTTTAAGTGAAAAAGATGATAGGGACTAAAATGAATATTCTCTGTACAACTTACTAATCTACAGACCATTGCACCGTTTACTATTATGTATGTATTAAGGGGGAGGGGGTACACCGTTCACTATCAGGTAAACAACTTTGCGTAATATAATGTAATGTGTAATTTCTTCCTTTTATTTCAAATTTTATGGGCAATTTGAACTTCGCTTTAGACAAACGAGAAATTGAAGTCAAGTTCCACAAGACGACTTCTTCGCCCAAACGTGAGCTCTGATTTGTTCTTTATTTCTTACCAATAATTAGAAACAATATTTTTTTGTCAATTAAATAATCAATGCTGATAGGATCATTAACAAAAACTCTGTATAAATACTATACACAACTAGAACATGGAATAATTATGTGAATGGACTTTAAGAGATCTGCTTATATTTGCCACAATCCATTCATAACATTATATTAATGCACAATTCTATAATGTTTCATTCAACAAAAAAATCAACAAGAAAAAATTAGAAGCACAAAATGCATATTCATTTAAAGCTGTTTTTGTTTCCTTTTTTAAACTTTGTAGTCTGTTTTAAATTAAAATTTATATCTTTTAACTGTTTAGATATCAGATTTACATTCATAGGGATCGACCATTTAACTTTTAGGGAGGAGGGGGGTATGTTTTTCCTCAAGCCAGAAAGTTTTGTTTCCAAGAAACAAAAATCTGATCATTTTTTTCTTCTTAAAATTTAGCAAATATTTCTCATTCAAAACTATAGGATCAAATTACTGGAATTTATTTTTGTAATGTTGCATGTCAAGATTATTTTTCTATGAATAAGTGAAATGGTCGCTCCCCTAGATTTAATATTTCACCTTACATACATCAGATATACAAGCAAGTTACAGATTAATTACATTGGTCTATCATTCCATGGAGGGAAAGAAAAGCTACAACCTGATCAAAATCAGGTGTTATGATACGTTACCCTCCTTACGTCTGACAGAATCTGATAAAAGGTCATATCAAGACGAACGTTCGTATACGAGTATATTGTCCAAAAATCAACCAATCAGCTAGCTTTACATTTTAGATGCAATAAAAGGAGTAATTGGCGCTGTTAAGATTTTACTAGCAATGTTTTGATTGACTGCTCACAAGTTCATTTGGATACGACCTCTAATCAGGTTTTGTCAGATGTCCAGAGGAGCACAGCATAAACAACAGATTTAATCAGATTGGAAAAGTTAATAAATACAGCTATTAACTAAAGATTATATTAAATTTTACAAACTTAAACAAGTATTTATTAGCTTTCTGTATACATACATATATATATTATACCTGGTAATAAAAATAAAAAATAAATAGACATTAGAGAGAAAAAATAAATATATGATTAAAGTTGATGACAAATTCTGAATATCAAAAAGTCCCCCCCTCCTTTTTCATATGAAGTATGATCCTGATGGGACATTCTTATTAGGGGGTTGTGGTGTTTAATACCACTTCCAACAATATTTCAGTTATATCATGGCGGACAAATATGAAAACTTATATTTTGTTCACCATCAAAACCAAGTTAAGTTAAATTTGGCCCAGCGGTTGTAAAGATTAAACTATATAAATGTAACTACATGTATGACCGTCGACAGACGCCACTAGATGGCAAGATGCAGACTACCGGTAGTAAATTCATATTTTTTTCTTCAAAATTTGCTTCTCTTATGGTCACGGCCGTCCTACTAGCATCATAGGCCCCCAGGCAAAGCAGAGCACGGGGACCCCTACCTACACAACCACTCACAGGAATAAAACTGTAAATGTCGATACAATTAAACATATATTTATTGCATTGGTACTTCCGACAACATCAGTGTTTAAGCATTGAAAAACATGCCATACACATCATACATAGATTAGCATAGGGCCCCTGGGCAGCTCCCCAGTTTGCCCAAGTGTTAAGACGGCACTGTTTATGGTTCTATTACAGTCCTCTAATAATTATCTCATCCCCTTTAAAGTGCATTAATTCCCTCTACGGATGGACATATATTTCTCCTACAAGAATTCTTACGCTAAAGGTTTCTAAGATGATAGAGACACTAAAACTAAACAAAATAATAAAGATAATACTGTAAATTCAGAAATTAATGTCATGTTTTTATTAATGCGAAAAATGTGACAGGATGAACATCGCAATAATTAAAAGTCGCATTTTAATTTTTGCTATTAATATTCTATTACAACATGAATACCAATCGCATTAATTAATCTCGCATTATTGTCGGTTGTCGAAAATTCGCAATAATAAATTCACGCATTAATTTCTGAATTTACAGTAGTCTTGAATTCAAAAATCTTCACAACCATTTATTCTATTAATTCATCGATTCTCTTGAAACAAGTCAGATAGCAGAAGAAATTGATTTCTTTTTTTAGCATAGAAATATTTTGGAAAATGCATCTCATAACAAAAATCACAAAATGTAATGTTTACAATTGATTTGTACTATATACCATAGACAAATATATACCCGGAGTTACTGACATTTTCCAACATTTAGAACAAGTATAATGCAAAAAAAAATAAAAAAAATCGTAAAATACACAGATCAGTAACCAGCTGATATATACAATGTATATATATAGATTACATGTATTGTTTAAACAATAGCCAATGAAGGTTCGTCAAAAACTAAATTTTGATCAAGTTCTTTATAAATTTTAATATTTCTATGACCAATGAAGGACGTCAAAAACATTTCTATCAAATTTTAAAAAATTAGATTTTTTAAAATTAATTTTAATACTTCTATGATGTTCATTTCTAATCAGTTTCAACTTTGTGCATGTCTTGGATTTCATTTAGCAAAACACTATCACAAACCTTTCATTAAATTAAATGCTTAAATCATTTAAACAACAAAAGCTTCACTTTATAATAATCCAACTGTTTATTTTTATGACACAGATTCTCCTTATTTTAACAAGATTGATGAATGCAAAAGAATGATGTTAAAAAAGATTAATTAAGCAAATATTACAATCTTTCAAAAATATTTTTGTCAGCATGCTACATTCAGATGTGGTTTACAATTAAATCACTGATATCACCTGCCTGGTCTAATATACAGTCAGACCTGTATATATAGGACACTCAATGGAATCGGAAAATGTGCCCCTTATGAGCAGTTGCCCTTTAAAGACAGTTCCTTATATGTTAGGTTTGACTATATAATACTCATTACAATAACACAATCTGAACAGCATTAAGAGATTCTGGAAATAGTTAACCTGGGTAAAGTTCTTATACAATTTCCAGCTAACTTTGTCTACCCTTGTCAAGACTCACAATCCTTTCCTCTACTTATTATCCTAGTATATGTAGATCTAAAATTGTAATAATATAAACGGTTAGGGTTATGGCCTTTAATGCCACTTTCAACAATATTTCAGTTATATCGTGGTGGTCTTATATAAGGAAAAGAAATTTACTTTTACTTTCTTAATTAATGATGTGTGACCTTTGACTTCTGATCATTTAAACCACTTTCATCTATTGTACATGTACTTTATGTAAATTTGTGAAAAATAAAAAAATCTTACCAAGGATTATCTAAACCATTTCTGAAAAAAACATTCAACTTGGAACAGTTGTCAGTGTTTAGTCACATTTTCTAATTTAAACATAATTTTTGCAAGACATGATTTGATTGGATGCATCCAATAAAATCATAATTTATATACATATGTAAGACATGATTTGATTGGTTGGATGCATCCAATAAAATACAGCTATACCTTTATAAATTTGAGACCATTAAATTTTGTGACAGTATATATGTCAAGAGTGAATAGAAGCTTGAAGTTGTTAAACCAGGGTTCACAAAATGGCATATGGGATTGTTGGTCCTTGTGAGAAAAATGTCAGTCCTCATTAATTTTCTATTGTAAAATACCAAGCTTGTGTCATTCCTTAGCAAAATCTGACTAAATTTTCCTGGTTATTTCTGACAGGACTGACAAATTTCGTGAACTATGGTTAAAACTTAATTTGTTAAAATTTTATTAAAGGGTGATATTAGATCATGTACCAGTAAGCTCCCACTAATACATTTCAAGGTAGAACCAGATATTACTGGAATTTATTTTTTTCAACAATACAGAAATTTATTCTGGTGAAATAAATTTACACACACATGCTAGATTGTAAATGCTACACAATTAAATAAATATGGATATAAATCTACAGTTTTATGGGAGATTTTGGAATGATATCAATGAGTTTGATGGTGATTAATGTAACAGCTATCTACAACACAATGTATTCAATTCCTCCTCCATTGTCTTTATACATCTGTCTTCAATCCCTATTTATTTTCTTCATAGACCCACACTGAAAAAAAAGAAATAATCGTAATTAAGCATACAGTAGTAGTAATGGTTGTTTAATGTCAACTCTGTAATTTTTCTAATTAAGTATGCAATTGATTCATGATTGATTGGCATTTAACATCAATGATAGCAGTATTTCAGCTAAATATCATGGCAAGTATACAAAAGAAATAATCATAATTAAGCATACCATTAATTGATTGATTGATGTTTAATGCCAAGATTAGAAGTATTTCAGCTATATATCATGGCAATGATACAAATAATTGATTGATTGATTGATTGGTGTTTTTTAACACCAAGGATAGCAGTAATTCAGCTATATATCATAGCAAGTTTACAATTCAATTTTGCTAAGGATCGAAGTATTCAATATATAAATTGATTAATGAAACAACTTTACTTATACAGATATAGTATTGGCGACTGACGAAATATTTGTTATCGAAATAAGTATATCTCTAGTAAGTGTAAATTTATCAATAAATAATAACAGAAATTTCAACATGTAGTTTTAACTTGAAAAACCTCTTTTATCTGAATTGATGGTTATGAAAAATGCATGAAATGTTCCAACTTTGAATATGAAATCATTGAAGCGTTTTTATAATGAGATATATAAAATGAAATGGAACAACTAAACAAACTAGACATGCACACATGTGTAATTGTAATGTTTACATAGTATATTCCAAAAAAAAATTACATGTGCTGTTTTGTGCGCATTTTTATAAACTATTAAAAGTGGGATAATACACAATTGCATACAACAGTCAAAAAACTTTAACAGTAGAAATATTTTCAGTCGTGTTTTGGTCTTATAATATTAGATTTATTTGCATTTGGTATGAAATGGGGAATTTTTCAATGCTCTCCCTTTCTCAGCCTTCTACAAATACAGTAGTACCCCCTCTTATAAGGATGTCCCTTCCCACCAGATCCCTTCTCTTATCAGGCCAGAATTCAGGTGCACTGATAGTCATATACTAGTAAATTGTCCCCCTATAGAAGGTCACTCCTAGTGGAGCAGGAACTGCTTACCCTTCCAGAGCACCCGAGTTCACCCCTGGTTTTTAGTGGGATTCGTGTTGCTAAATCTTTAGTTTTAAAAATGTATGTGTAATGTTTTGTAGACCGTTGTTTGTAATTTTGTCCTTTTTCATTTGGCCATTGCGTTTTCTATCCTTCTCTGATTTATGGATCTTCAAACTCTTTTCTTATAAAGCCACTTTTTAATTTCTGTACATGTATCTCATTAAAAGACAATCTACCTATTACCTACATCATAACATGTATATTGTTTATGAACAAGGATGTAAATAAATTCTGTAAAAGACCCTGCACGAGTCTGATCTACATGTACATAATCTTTTTTTTAAAGAATAGATTATTATATCATGCACAAAAGCTGTTTTCTACTATCCTAATAAAAATCAAACCAAAACAAGAATACATTTCAGAGTTCATGAATTTCGTCAGTCCTGTCAGACATGACCTGCAAAATTTAATGAAATTTTGCAAAGGATTGACAGAGGTTTGTTATTTTACAATAAAAAAATTAATGAGGATTGACATTTTTTTCACTAGGACCACCAAACCAAAACAAAATTTCGTGAACCCTGACATTTTAGGTTAATATCTATTGTATGAAAATAAACAAATGGCTATGTCTGAGGGCAGCATTGACAATATTATACTTGGAAGGTAATAACATAGACTTCAATAATAGGTGTCATTTTCATGCATTTAAAAGTGTGCTAACAACACCTATGATACATAGATTTATATCATTTCAACAAACCTGACACATATTCTCAAGTTAACATTACATACTTATCTCCCTTGAGTTAAATTTCGAAATCTGTTCAATTTAAAACTCAACTAAATACAACTTGATATCAGAGAGGTTTATCTCTCTTGAATGGACCAAATTTAGAGACGTTTCATCTCCCTTGAATGGACCAAATTTAGAATCCTGTTAAATTCATTACTCTTAATTTCAACTACTAAAGCAATGGCAAAGATATTATTGATCAATACAAAAAGAGATAAGCAGTCTCTGTCTATTTGGTAATGGAATATCAAAAGAAAACATAAAACATCCTTTTTGTTAAATTGAGGTAAAAGTTAAATGCCTCAACTCACTAGATACTGTGTCAACTTCTCCGTACCCAATGGATATCCGATTGACACAAAAACATACTTTTAAGAGAAGAATATTTTAAAAACATTTTCTCCTTGTTCTGCAGTGGTTGCCCTCATGGATTTTCAATCAACACATCAAAAACTTTGCAAGGAATCATCATACAATTACCAGTAATCTTTTATTAGACTTTAAATGTTAGGAGTGGTCTTGTATTCACTTTGAGGTGGGAGTAATGATCCCCACTGACCCCTGAGATGAAGTTCAAGTATGTTAAGAAAATTACAGTACAGTGAGACCTATCAGAACTTCCTTGGGACCATCTGTTGTGTTCACAATAGACAGGTCTTCCTTTTATACATGTTAAATTAACAAAGATTTCCTAAATTTTCGAGTCCCAGATGATTTTATTTTCATTTTCAATTACAATCACATGCTTTGTGGTTAAATTTAACAGGTATACAGGCATGATGAAATGATACAAATCAAAAAGACATAGATTGTTGTTAAAATTTGTAAACATTTAAATATAAACAACAAAGAATAGTAACCTTAGCCAAACTTGTTATATAACCAGACTGTAGAAAATACAAAGAAGTAGTAGAAGTAGAACATTAATACACAAGTTTATAATAAATCAGCTTTATAGGAGTGTAAATCTGTTCTACATAATATACCAATGGAATTAAAGTAGTCCCTCTCTTATAAGGCCACCCCTCTTAATAGGACAGATTTCATATGTACTGAGGTAGTAAAATACTACTAAATTGTCCCCCTCAAAAGGACAGAAGAGGTGGACTTATAAAAGGGGGACTAACGTATTGAAAAATATTATGACTAAATGACTCTTCTCTTTAGAATCATGTTTTAATTATTCTTTTAGCATATATTTATGTACAAATTAAACTTAATAATCTATTTTTAGTCACACGCTGCATGTTTATGACTATGACAGCCTAAATTACAGATTTACACGAAAATAAAGCTCTTCATCATGAGTCTCTACATGAACAACATCTTGGAAGGAATTAAATATCTAGAACAATGACAAAAAGAGTTCTCTACTGTTAAAATCATGTACAATATTGACGTATTCACGATTTTATCAATGACATGTTTCGTTTTCTAAACTGGAAATTTGTAAAAAATTGTTTTAATAGGTACATGTGTATGTATAAATAGAATTGTAAGTTAACCGATTTAATAGAAAGGAAGGTTACTCCTCTTGCCAATTAATTATCAATATTGTAATACATTGTAATATAAAAAAAAAATTACAGCCAATGAGGTATCTTTTTCTTTCCATTTTTTTTAATTTTTTTATATCAGTGTATATTAAAATTGAAAGGGGGAAAAGACTACTAAAAATTAAAATCCAGAGAGAACTCTTTTCATAGTAACAATAATAATTATCTACCATACATGTATATATATATATATATACACACACACAATGGGTGAAATCTTACATCTTCATAAGTTAACCATAAGTTGTTGCTACCCATACTGTTGGCATGACAAAGAACAAACACAATATTTTAGTATAATGAAAATGTACTTGAAATGTATATATTTTTTTTAATTCAACCACATGCATAATAGAAAGAAATTCTGCACTAGAATCGCAGCTCACCTAGCAATAATCATGCACTATTTAGATGCAAGAAAGTTTGTAATGTCTTAGTAACTTCACTCTTAGAGAAAAAAACCCTTTTTATTTATATTTCAAATGTTAATCTTTGTCTATGTTGGTGGCCATCTTGGCTTTCCCAAATAATTTTTGCAACAAATAATATGGAGCTATAACTAATCAATCCATTTTTATTGAATGTGTGTGAACATACATGTATTTTACATAATTTTAAGTGAAAAGTCTTATTCTATGATGGCGACCATCTTGATTTTCCAAATAATTTATACAACAAACTGTTCAATCTCAATAATATGGAGCTACAACTAATCAATCCATTTTTGTTGAATGTGTGTGAACATATTTCCAATAATTTCACATGAATTATTAGTGATGGGTGACAATACATTTTCACAGATGTCTTTTCCTCTGCATACATATTTGATGAACATACATGTATTTGATGAATATTTTGTTAGGGATCATCCAATGAATATTTTGTTAGGGATCATCCAATGATTATTTTGTTAGGGATCATCCAATGATTATTTTGTTAGGGATCATCCAATGATTATTTTGTTAGGGATCATCCAATGATTATTTTGTTAGGGATCATCCAATGATTATTTTGTTAGGGATCATCCAATGATTATTTTGCATAGTTTGTGTTCAATTCAAGCTCATAGTTTCTGAGAAAATTAACTTTCCATTTATCCATATGGTTCATCTTGAATTTCTGAACAACACAAAAACCAAACAAATTGTAAGGGTCCATTGAAGGAAAATTCCAGCAAAGTTTGCTTTCAATAGTTCAGTTGTTTCAGAGAAGAATAATTAAAAAATATCTTTCGAATACAGTTCAGTTATGTTAAAACTTTGTCCTGTGATGGTGTCGATCTTGGATTTCCAACTGACAAATAAAACCATCAATTTCTTAGAGGGTCATATGAGAAAGATTTCCACATAATAATAATTTCATCACACAAATTTATAGGTTTCTTTGAATTTTGTTTTGAAATTTCAGCCAATCAGAAAGCATATTTGACTTGGCATCCATGTTGAATTCTGAATGAAATGGAAATCTCAAATGTTGAAGGCCAACCAAGTAACACTTTTGCCAAGGTTAGTTCCATTTTCTTCAACGATTTCAGAGAAAAAGATTGAAATGTGAAAAGTTAACAGACCCAGACGACGGAAGTAAACTGACGACAATACATATGTACCTGCTAAATATACATGTAATAGTAATCTGATGCTGCCATTTTACAGAATTGTCTAGTTCTGACTAGCCTAACTATATAATTTATGTTCAGTTTTAAATCATTTCTGCAATTGTCAGATTTAAATCTGAACAAGACCTGGGAATTCGATGGAACTTAGAAATGACTTTTGAACCTTTAGCATTTATACATATACATTGTATATCTAGAATCTAGGCATTTTGATTACAGAACAAGTATTATTGTGACCTTGTTGAGTGAACGAGAGAGTTAAAGCTTGCTCATAAACACAAAGTGAGTAAATTTTCAGCTACATGTACATGTATATAGAGTGAATGAGTAAGTCCTTGTTGTTATCTAACACACGAGTCATTTTTCAGTTATATCATTACAAGAACAAGTTAATTTTGATGAGATGATGATGATGTCTTTTATTGATGATATTTGTTTTGAACATGACAAGCATGCTTTGTTGGATATTATTAGTGTTAACTAGCTCTGAGTGACTACAACGACGTAATTACAGTCTTTAATATTACTCCTTAAGGTTGCATGTTAAGGAAAAAGCAGTAAATACCAATTTTAAAATCTTTGGTTTGAATCGACTGGCACTTGAGGCGAGCAAGTCTCACCATGGTCCACCTAGGCATTTTTGACCTTGTTAAGCCAGTGACAATTATGGTTTATAGCAGGGCCACAATCAGAAACATTTGCTCCTAATTAAGGTATTCTACATTTATAATCTATGCAGAAATTATATTTTTTCACCACACCCTTATGAAAGAATTCTATGCAGAAATTATATTATTAACCATATCCTTATCAGTGTGTTTCACCATACCCCCTTATCAGTGAATTCTATATGAAGAAATTAAATTTTTCCACCATACCCATATCAGTGTACCAGTATTCTATGCAGAAATACTTCTTAAGTACCATACCAATTATGCAAATTAAACATTTACCTGAATATTTTTACACATAGATGCATTCTCTTATCATTAACATAATTAATTGACTTAATCCATTGGATTATAACGAAGGTGAAATATTTATGGTTTACCTACATTTTTTTTTATGTACATGCATGCAATACATTTTATACTTGAAAATAGCTGGAAGGGAGTCTTTAATGTTAAAACAGGATTATATATAAAATTTACAAATATCAGTCAGATTTACATACATATCATATGATACATACAATGCTATATATACATTTTGTATATAGATTGGTTTAATTTAAACATATTTTATTGTCATAATATACAAGAAAATTGGATCAGAGACTTATATTACAATTTAGGATTGCCATTTCCATTGGCAGATTTACATATATATCCACTCTTAAAAAAAAAGATACTCAATGAATTCCTCCCAAAATGACATGAGTATTTATAATGCAATAGCCAAAACTTGTCTTATGTGACCTTCAAAAGGATCACTGAAATAAAGTCACATAAGACAGGTTTCTGCTAAAAACAGGTTTATTTGATATGTAATGTAATGTGAAGGGGAAATAAAAATAAAGTCATACAATACAAGTTATTGTTTAATAGATGTGGTCACTAAACTCTAAAGCAGGTTTGATTTTATTATTTTTAATCTTAGAAACATATTTTCCAATTTTCTGTTGCTGCATGTAAACTAGATATTTTCGTACATATATTTAGTATAAGCACCCAAACAAAAAGCAGATGGTAATGACAAGTTAAACTTACCAGCAATAATAATTATTATGACTAATATTACAGTGATTAGAATTACCCACATCTGAAAGAACAAAACACAACACATCTAGATTACAACATCAAAGGTTACAACATCAAAAGTCTCTAAAACATCAAAGGTTACAACATCAAAAGTCTCTAAAACATCAAAGGTTACAACACTTACAGTACTAACAAGATGTTTTTGCTGAAAAACACTAGTCTGACAGTCCAGTGAATCAATGTGTTACCACAATTATAGCTGGTTAATTTTTTTTCAGATATGACAACTATAATTACAACCCTGTCAGTGTATTTCTGTACAATAAAGGATGTAATCTGTTGGTGTTTCACCAACCTTAACATTCACAGCAGTATGCTCTAAGACTTATGGTTATAGTGTTTAACACCACTTTCAACAATATTTTAGTTATATTGTGATGGTCAGTTTTATTGGTGGAGGAAACCAGAGTACCCGGAGAAAACCAGACCTGTAGCAAGTCAGACAAACTTTATCACGTGATGTTGTATCGAGTACACACCACCTGAGCGGGGGATGAACTCACAACGTTAGTGGTGATAGACACCGATTGCATAGGTAGTTGTAAAATCCAACTACCATACGATCACGACCATGACAGCCCTTTACGTTGTAAGAATAGTATGAAAAATCACCCAGCAGGGAGATGTAATTTGTTGGTGTTTCACCCATATTCAGTGTTACACTACATGCAATATTGTGAAAAATCACTCTGGCCATTGATTTTCAACAAAAACACCCTCTGAGTTCTGTAGTTCTACAAAATCAAGGATAAAAATTACCTTAGATGACCTCAATTTTATTATCATGAGAATAAAATTATTGTTGTGTATGAATATTTGTTTCACACAACTATGGGAAATTTAACCAAAAACATTCATTCAACCATGGAAGAAAACCACCAGAGCTTTAGCACTTAGAAACTAATACCTGGCAAATTTTTCTCACTTCAGCACACCTTGTGGCGAGTTTGGGAAATTTAACCTAAAAGGTTCAATGGTGGAAGAAACCCACCTGAGCTTTAGTGCTTAGAAACTAGCACTTGGAAAGCAGCAAGTATAATAAAGGATAATTTAATACAATGATCTTATTGTATACATGTAAATAAGAATGGTCAAATGCATTTCAAGTCATATTTTACTGCTTCCATGTTATTTGAAATATATACATGTACGGTAGTCTTGAATATAATCAACATCAATATCATCAATTAGATGTTAGGTGTCGGGACATTTTACATTATAATGCTAATGTAGTTTAAAGTACAAGTGTATAATATACTTTTAAATGTGATTTAAAAACCTCATTAAAAATTTTAACGACAAAACATTTTCTTATTTCTCATCAGATTCTCTGTCTTTTTTTTGTAAGAATCAGTTCAAATTCAGATTCACATGAAATATGATTAAGATTAGGATAGGCTTTGATGTTAACTTGTGTAATTTGTATCAAAATACATTTCAAACGAAAAATATTTGTAGTTATTATCTGCTAATCAAGCTCTTAAGAAAATGATTTTTAACCTTTTTTTGACTTTGTAGCCTAAGTTAAATAATCCCAATGATGCTGCATAGAGTGAATTCTTACTTAATTTTTCCTGTTTATTTTTAATGGCTGGATAAAATTATTTCATGTTGCATTTAAAATTTAAATTATTTTTTTTAAACATATTTTATTGATAAATAACATATAAACTTTTGTTTCATAATACGATAAAACATAGGATTCAGAAACAAGCATAATTTAAATTATTCATTATATCATTTAAAATTAAAATTAAATATCTGAAATCTCAACATAAAAACTACACCAAATTTACAAACATAGTGACAACATTGAGGGGGAGATAACTCACCAATAATAATTATGACAATAATTCCTATAATACTGCCAAGAATTATCATCATCTGAAAACATCATCAAAATCAATTTCATTTCCATTTTACGTAGAAGCAGGTAAAAAATAAGAGATGTGAAGAAACTGAAGTTGTAATTACATTTCTTGGATCTAAGAAGTAATAATATTCAAGAAGGTTGATTGATTGGTGTTTAACTTAGAAATCAGAAGACAATTTAAGTTAATATACGTATGTACTTGACCATAAGTTGGAAATTCAGGGAGGGATTCCAAATAATAGGCATGAAAAAATCTCTGGGCTTAAAAACCCCTCCCAAATTTGTCCTAACAACTAAAGAACAGGAGCTTGATGGCCTACCTTAGTAGTCTAATTTTTATGGCAATTCCAGTTTTTATCAAATTTCAGTGGTGATCATGGATCTTGATAAAGTATATAAATTTCATGTGAATATGTTATTTAGTCCATCGATACCGACAACATCACTCAGTGAGATCAATGGGAAAATGTCCACTTTACCAATAAAACAATTTATCAGGCCAGCCTTAAAAATATGTTTGTTACCTCTTTCCGATCCTAGCCTGAAAGATCTGGGTAGGTAGGTAGGTAAATTATCATTATTTTTTTTATCAAGCATGATTCACGTTCCGGAAGAGTATTACCTAATATGAATCCAATGCCGGAATCGGACACGGAAAAATCCCGGAAATGGAAAATCGCCAAAAAAAAATTTGTTCACGGAACGAGTTGTAAAATTTGTTTAGCCGCAGCGATTTCGGCCGCAAAGGGGAAACAAACAATATTTTAATTTAGGCCTCAGTACTTTTGACATTTTCCTTTTATTTCACCAAGTAATACTGTCAGTGTCACGGAACTAACTCTGATACTGAAAATTATCAGTCAGTGTAAAGTCAAACATATTGTGACATTACTGACAAGAACAATAACATTAGTTTGAAGGTCTCAACATACAGTATCAGACTCGCTGCTATGATAGCTAGTGATAATGTCTGTCTCGACAAACAAAACTGCCATTATTCTACATGTATTTGTATCATACTGGCAAATGTAACAAATAGACCATTATATCATGATTAACAAGACTCATAGTAATTAGAGAAAAGTCTTTCATGAAACTCGTAATGATTTACTATGGACATCCATACAACTAATAAAATGCAGAAAGAAAAAAAAAGCGAACATATTTTACCTTGCAGTTTTTCCACCAAAATTTTCGCTTTAATTTCCCTGCACTAGCTTCAAACTGTGAAGCTCCTTGTTGTAATGCCTCTGAAATTAAAAAATAGACACATGACATGTACTGGTTAGGGTAAGGGTTATGGTGTTTAACGTCACTTTCAACAATACTTCAGTTATATTGTGGAGGTAAGGTTTATTGGTGGAGGAAACTGGAGTACACAGAGAAAACCACGGACCTGTCCCAAGTCACTAACAAATTTTATCACATAATGTTGTATCGATTACACCTAGCCTGAGCGGGATTTGAACTCACAATGTTAGTGGTGATAGGCAGATTGCATAGGTAGTTATAAATCCAACTACCATGACAGCCCCTCATATGTACTGGTAGTTCAGTAATTAAATATAATGTAGATTTAATTATCAAAGAACTGTAATAGTATATTAAATAATTACTTATTAACTGAGAGACTTAGAATGTTATAAAACAATGTACTAGTGAGAGGCTCATCTCAGCCTGAATCTACTTATCTGTAGGGTCTGAGAAGAAGATATTTTAACATCCTGGTCTGTCAAAATGGATGAAAAGTGTAACAAATCTCAAATTAAACTGGCCTTTTATGGTCCCTGACCTTGTGCATACATTTCAAATGATTTGCTTAAAAGGAACTTAAGTAATTGAGTGGACAAAATGTACAACAGATGATTATTCTGATGTGGGCATAAAGATTACTGTACAAATTCTAGAAGACAGATCTAAAGACATCAGTATAAAATGCATACCTGCTCTGTCATCTAATTCTGAGATTTTTGTATCTCTCTCCAACACTTTGTCTATTACATACCTGCTCTGTCATCTAATTCAGAGATTTTTGTATCTCTCTCCAACACTTTGTCTATTACATACCTGCTCTGTCATCTAATTCTGAGATTTTTGTATCTCTCTCCAACACTTTGTCTATTACATACCTG
>MJUT01030173.1:476582-491482 GCA_002080005.1 Gigantidas platifrons
TCGCGGTTTATTAAGCGTAAACTGACCCAAAGAAGGTTATATCGTATAACCTGTTCAACAATTTCAAATATTCCTTATAATTTAATTTTTACAACAAAATTTAATGATTCCTCGATTTTAATTACGATTATTTCGTGTGACGATTTGAAATTGTCGTTGGCGGATGAACACGTTGGTGACATCACAATACCAACCTAGGTTATCGAGTATAGCCAACATTTTCTCCAGGTGGATTAGCCAATCAGATTGCAGTATTCAAATCAAATTAAATTATATTGATTTGTAACAACTAATGGAAATCTTACTTTCTTTTCCCGTCAACACTGCACCGCAGTTCACAATTCGTTCACCGTAATCTCGCGAAACAAAGCCGACCTATGAAATAAAAGATAAATAACATATAATAGATAATGTCGATTTCCTTCATATCAATTCTTTTCATCTAAATATTAACTATGTTATTCATATTTCTTTATCATATCCAGGGCCGGATTATCCTATAGGATAGAATAGGCTGCATCATATGGCCCCTCAAACTTTGGGGCCCTCATTCTAGTTTATTTACAGAATTTGCAATAAGTTTACTTTCAGCTTTGTAAATGTCGCCAAAATATATCACTAGAAGAAAAAACTTCAAGACGGGTTCAGGCGAGTTAGAGGGTGGCGAGTTAGAGGGTGGCTTTGTCTGGGGAAAGTGGCAAAATTTCATTAGCCTCGGGGCCTCAAAAGGTCACAATCCGGCCCTGATCATATCCAATGTTTTATGTATAACAAACGTATAAGAAGCATTAAAACAGAAAAATAGGTGTATAATGGTGTACTGTGATACCGTGGTAATTACATTTAAAAACATGGCGGCGAACTTTGATTGAAATAGCACTCGAATACACGGTATGATAGTACATGCGGTACTATAGGGTCAGAATATAGACCATTTTCTCAATATTTACCATTCGACTACAGAAAATCAATAGTTCGATCCTCGGTTGGTATACAATCAATGTAATTAAAAAATCGATGTTTGCTGTATCTATTTTTTATTTATTACTTTGTTGGGATACACTAACATCTTACGACATCCTGTATGGGGTCATATCAAGGTTCATATTTTCATTCAACCAACCAGTGATGAGCATACTAAATCGTCAGGTATCAAAAACGAGTTCACATTAAGAGCTGTTGTCCGATTGGTCAATATATTTAACTGCCTTGCATATGATTGGACGGTCAAAGATGAATGAAAGGTCACATGACAAACCATCAAATGGGATGTTGTTAGAATTAATGTATCTCCAGAAAAAAACAACAAAAAACGATGTACGGGTCGTCTTTACCTCCAGTTGTTTGTGGGAGGGTTCGTGTCTAATTTACGTTATTTGTGTTTGTTGGGTATTAGTCGTATCCAACACATGTTGTGTTGTGTTGTGTTTTTTGTTTTGTTTGTTTCGTCTTGTGCGTTCAGTATTGTCAGTTTCTCTGGATTCTTCATTCTTGGTTGCCCTTTCGGTTTTCTCTAGCGTTTATAGACAACATACAGCTAACTTTAATTAGATTGATTTGATTTGATTGTTGGTGTTTAACGCCACTTTCAACAATATTTCAGCTATATCATGACGACCAGTTTTAGTGGTGGAGGAAGCTGGAGTACCCGGAGAGAACCACCGACCATGGGCAAGCAACTGGTACTTTAATTAGATTGCTAAGCAGTATGATATTGCTGGTTCTCGCAAAGGAGTAAAAGCAGAGACTAGTTGCCTTGGAATCAGTATTTATAGTGTTCGAGTGTCTATCTGTGAACTGTTATTTCAGTGAACTAGCGCTGTGCAAATTCAGCTCAGTGCATTGGTCTAGCACAAATTAAGACATCATCATAATCTCATCAAATGTAACGTGCATGGTCTTGCAATGATAATAATGAAAAGAAATACTGACTTGAAAATAAACGACAACGACATGTGGAACAGGAACTGTTTACCCTTCATGAGCACCTGGGATAATCCGCGGTTTTTTTGTGGGTTTTTTTTTGCTTGATATTTAGGTTTTTGTGCAATGCTTTGTTTATCATTGTTTGTCCATTTGTCCTTTTTCTTTTGGCCATTGTCTTGTCTGTCCTCAGTACGTCTGAATACCTTTTGGCCATTGTCTTGTCTGTCCTCATTACGATGTCTGAATACCTTTTTCTTTTGGCCATTGTCTTGTCTGTCCTTCGTAGTACGGATTCTGAATACCTTTTTCTTTTGGCCATTGTCTTGTCTGTCCTTCGTAGTACGGATTCTGAATACCTTTTTCGTTTGGCCATTGTCTTGTCTGTCCTTCGTAGTACGGATTCTGAATACCTTTTTCTTTTGGTCATTGTCTTGTCTGTCCTTCGTAGTACGATGTCTGAATACCTTTTGGCCATTGTCTTGTCTGTCCTCATTACGATGTCTGAATACCTTTTGGCCGTTGTCTTGTCTGTCCTCGTTACGATGTCTGAATACCTTTTTCTTTCGGCCGTTGTCTTGTCTGTCCTCAGTACGTCTGAATACCTTTTTGGTATCTTCAAACTTTCTTACTCACAAATAAATTACACAAAATACAAAATGTACACATTATACATTAACTTTGAACTGTATATGGCTAACAATTTATGTGCATACATTTAATACTAACATTTCTATAAACACGAATTGCAGACCAAGATGCTGGCGTATGAATTTGTTCAAGTAGAGGCTCACAATATGGCGAACTCGTATCTACAACACCACCCAACAACGTGTTCCTGTCACTCTGGTCCATGAATCCTATTATATTACTGTGTACGTCTGGACATTCTCGAATGGCTAAACGTGGGTGATTCAGATTACAGAGGCACTTAACCTTGGTACAATCACCATACAACATCAAACCGAAAATAAATATTAGAAGTAGCATTGTCTGAAAAATAAATATTAGAAGTAGCATTGTCTGAAAAATAAATATTAGAAGTAGCATTGTCTGAAAAATAAATATTAGAAGTAGCATTGTCTGAAAAATAAATATTAGAAGTAGCATTGTCTGAAAAGTAATATTAGAAGTAGCATTGTCTGAAAACAAATTATTTGTTGTTATATATGTTATTAGAAGCAGAAGCTGCTTACCCTTCGAGTGCACCTGGGTTCTTCCACGACTTTTTTTATGGGCTCCGTGTAGCTCATCTTTTTTGTACCTGGGTTCTTCCCCGACTTTTTTATGGGCTCCGTGTAGCTCATCTTTTTTGTACCTGGGTTCTTCCCCGACTTTTTTTTATGGGCTCCGTGTAGCTCATCTGTTTTGTATCTGGGTTCTTCCCCGACTTTTTTTATGGGCTCCGTGTAGCTCATCTTTTTTGTACCTGGGTTCTTCCTCGACTTTTTTTATGGGCTCCGTGTAGCTCATCTGTTTTGTTCCTGGGTTCTTCCCCGACTTTTTTTATGGGCTCCGTGTAGCTCATCTGTTTTGTTTTCTATGTTGTGGCGTGTGTTGTTCTGTTCTGTTTTGTTTGTCTTTGTCATGTTTCTTGTGTGCCCAATGTTGCCAGTGTCTCTGGATTGTCCATTTTTGTTTCGTTTGATTTTCTCTGACGATTCTATACGGTGAATATACAAAAATAAATGGTTCATGTCATTTTTTTTTTATTAATCTAATGAAAATTACGTGTACATTGTATGATCCGCGCAATAAACATATGGTTTAGTTTGGTTTATGGTGTTTGACGCCACTTTCAACAATATTTCAGTTATATCGTGGGGGTCAGTTTTATTGGTGGAGGAAAACGGAGGACCCGGAGAAAACCACTGTAAATCTGAGACCAATTCAACTCAACATTACATTCAATTGAACTTTTTTAATTAAATTGACCAATGAAAACACCGCTGGTAAAATCGAGCTGGTTCACGGGTAAACGAGAGATCAGAGTGAACAGTCATAGTTCAGTTAGGTGAAAGGTAGAAATAAAGTGTCACGTAATACTGGAGCGTAGTATATTTCTTTCACGTTACTCGTTAGCACATATATTTTGTTTGATTAAATAGACAATTAGTTCCATTATCATGTTTATTCACGTATACATATATATATATATATATATTTCAGTCCGAATTTTATTCATTTTCAAAGGAATTGGAAGGGCCCGGGTGGCTCAATGAGTTAGGTAGCAACCCAACAACTCATACAAGCCTATATATCACCAATACGGCGTGGGTTCGCGCCCGGCTTTGTAAATTACAAAAAAGGGTGCACTCGACTCGCAGCCGCAAGTGATAAAGTTTACCAGTTGCTTGCCCTTCGTCGGTGGTTCTCTCCGGCTTCTTCCACCACTAAAACTGGTGGCCATGATATAGCTGAAATATAGCTGAAAGTGGCGTTAAGCACCAAAAATCAATAAATCAATAAAAGGAATTGGCGCAATGATGGCCATATATTACTGAAATAAAACAAACATACACATACCTTATAAACCAGGTGTTGGATATAAATTAATAATAATAGACTGACCTATAGATAAGAACTATAAGTACCAATGTCACACTACTAGTGTGTAGTACCGACTTATAGAAATGTGTCAAAAAGACGAGCGAAGCATGATGATACCTAAACGTGATTGTAACATGAATGCATTATTTTCCTTTGATCTTTTTATGGTTTATATACCAGAATGAAAGCAACAGCTAATAACTATGAAACAATACACGCAGATCTTATACGAGATATTGCTCACTTGAAATCTGGACTGTTGTTTTATTACTCTCAGAGAGCCATGCAATAATCAACGACCTAGATGTTATATTGCGTGGCTTCATGTTACAATTCATTTGTACCAGGGATTCGCGTTCGATTGTTTAACAGTTTAACTCGGAAAACCATGGTATAAATATTACTTAAACTGTTTTACTATACAATGTTACAACAGGTGAAGCTGCAGTACTACGGCTTCCTCCACCAATAAAACTGACCGCCACAATATGACAAAAATATTGTTGAGAGTGGCATTAAACATCACAACAGTAACACTACCCCATAAACCTGATTAAACCATTTTAATTAAAACGTTTTACCCTATAATGTTACAACAACAGGTGAAGCTGCAGTACCCAAACCTGATTAAACCAGTTTAATTAAAATGTTTTACCTTACAATGTTACAACAACAGGTGAAGCTGTAGTACCTAAACCTGATTAAACCAGTTTAATTAAAACGTTTTACCTTACAATGTTAAGACAACAGATGCATGGAGCTGGAGACAAAATAAATAATAACATCACAGAGTAATACACGTTTTGGATGATTGGATAAATAATCATTGTCAGCACGATCCGCATTCGTAAAGCATGTAGTTGAGACATTGAATTGTTTATCAACGTTTGATCTGGCGGTTTTAAAACTTTCTTATTTAGACCCTTTTTGCTTTATTGCCCCCACCCCCCGACATTTAAATTGATTGACTTTCCAATCATTCGATATTGAGCGTACCCGAAAAGGGTTGTTCCAGAAAAGCGTCGTGTTCACTCAGTTTGATATAGACATCTACGTGTTTATTTCAAGTATGAGTTCCGTAATCGTACTGTAAAAACGTCTTATCAGAACAACGCCATATATAGATATATTAACCCACAGGTCAATGAATTGATGGTCATTAAGTAGAACATCGATTTTTTAATGGTTTGGTTAGGGTTTATGGTGTTTAACGCCACTTTCAACAATATTTCAGCTGTATCGTGGCGGTCAGTTTTATTGGTGGAGGAAACCAGAGTATCTGGAGAAAACCAACGACCTGCCGCAAGTCACTGACAAACTTTATCACATAATGTTGTATCGAGTACACCTCGCATGATCGGGGTTCGAACTCACAACTTTAGTGGTGATCGGCACTAATTGCATAGGTAGCTATAGTTGTAAATCGAACTACCACACGAACACGACGACGACAGTCCTTAAATGATTTGAAATCTGTGAATTCAGGGGAACCTAAGTCAGACTCTTGTATTGCGCATGCCGTTTGAACTCATCACTAGCGGGATTCATTTACCAACATTTAAAGTGGTATAACGAATCTGATAGAACACCACATTTTATTGGTCTTTTGATTCTCCTCTTCCAATCAGAAACAATAATTTTGGAATGCTTAAATTTGACAGTGCCGTTTAACTTTATTGTGGGCATGCTTTGTTTATTGTTTTTACTATATGCATATTCTTATGTGGGGTTTAAAAGCTCAATATAGCTTGTGTTATAATTGATTGCTTCTTTCCGACTCTAAATAAAACTTAATGCATTGTATGGTATGGTGATGTCAAACGAATTTAATGCCCGGACGAATAGGAACTCCCAATAATGTATTGAATAATTATCATCACATTCTTTCTCCCATGATATATGGATGATTAGCCGGTCGACGGGAAGTAAATTACAAATGCTAGCTAGTCAGACCCGCGACAGTATTAATATGTCTGCGCATGTGTATGCATAGTATTCTGATTGGGTGAATTTACTGTCACTAACTACACTGTACGCAATTGATACTACATATTTTCAGGGGAGATTACTCCCATATACCAGTCCGTAATAATCGAAGAACAAAACCTGTTTGTGAGAATTTGATGTTGCAATAGAGACACATCACAAAACGATATAACTTGGAACTTGAAAAACAATTCCTTTCGTTTTATGAATAATTATGATTCAATATTGATAAAATATTTTGAAATCCAATTGTTCCATGCATGTCACAGCTCTTGTTCTTATGATTCTAGAAATGCATGGTTGCTAGGTAAATTGCACACACACATACAAAAGAAAAACAATAGGTCTGCAAGTCTTCCAGCTATGGTACTTACCAAAGATGGAATTCAAATATTTAGTTTGAAATCCAATTGTTTCATTTTTCTAGATCTGGTCACCGAAAGTAATAGTTTATACTTGTATGGGACGGACCATTTAACTTTCAGGGGGGTTATGTTTTTTTTCTAAAAAAAAAAATTCTGATTCCCAATGTTGCTGAAAAAGATATTCTGATTGTGGTGGAGGAAAAAAAATAATCTGATTCAGAGTCTTTGTCTTATAACCTAATGTTAAATTCTGGACAAAAATTTCGTGCTTCGAGAGACAAAAAAAAAAAAAAAATCTAACTCTCGTGTTGTCCGAAATTATTATTTTTCAAACGAACAAAAAAACCATAAGCCCCCCCCCCTCCGCAAGTTAAATGGTCGGTCCTTATAGGTACTTAAAAAAATATTATATGACTGAGAGTCCTTCATGATAATTACCTAAGTTGGAATTTAAATATTGTTTGCATTTCATGCCTTAAAGCATATACCCCTCAAATAAAATGAGGCTACTACAGGCTTGAACAACATACAACCATCAAATTAATTCGTGACCCTGATCATCTAAGGTCAATGTCATTCTTGTCCCTGACACTCCGCCAGGTCTTATTAAATAAACATACAAATATATAATATGAAGGCCTTCACACAAACATTTTCTTTTGTACCTAACTTTTAACATTGTAATTTTCATATCTTGGTAGCCATATTTGAAATTGAATATTTGATAGTAAGGAGAGTAATACTAAAGTTGCCATCAGATACTTCCAGTGGTTTCTGAGATACAGTGCTAGCTTTATTGGTGGCCATATTTGAAATCATAGAATTTCAAAAAAATTTGGATTTTTATCATTTTATATTAGGTAAAGAAATCCTTAGGGTTCAATGAAGGTATGTCCAGTGATTTCTGAGATAAACTTTAGCCCAAGACTTGGGAATTTTGGTGCCCACCTGCTGGACATCACCATATATATATTCTTTTATAATAAGAGTTTAAAATGTTTTCAATGCAGTAATTAAATTTGGATGTTTGATTGGTCTTGTTTTTTTGGGGCTATACCAACATCAAGTATGGTATCATGTCAGTGGTCATATTTACAATGGACCAGAGACAAGTCTGTCAACAGGATAACCCCTACGAACTCATGAACTTTAATCAAATGGCAAGAATATTGTATTCAGCTTGTTTTCGTGAGTTATAATATCTGCACACACTATTGTAGTATAAAGGAGAATAACTCTAGAAGAATTAATTATATTACATGTATCTCAAAGCTTAACATAAGAAAAATAATTCCGACTACATTTGTATTCTTCTCTGAATAGTCCCCTACAAAACGTTTGGTTTTGTATTAAGTTGAGCAACAATCTAAGATGGCCACCACTGCAAGACATAGTTAAATAGAGTTTAAAATTTGGCTGAAATAGTCCTTGGATAGTGCTCTAACTTATCCTGATTTTTGATTATCAACAATATTTCACTCTTGACGTAAAATGCTGTACAACTTGCTCATCACGGTATGAGGGATGAGAATATGACCATCTAAACACATCGTCAATCACACTTACTGCATCCATCAAGTATTGTAAGGGATAGGTATTTAGACTGTCAAATTTGTGTTTAAAACAGGTGCACAGGTCAGGCTTAAAGCAAATTTAAACAGCAATTTGACCGTGTAAATGTGCTTTTAGACTACCCCTCATATACCCATTCCAATGTAAAATGATGTATTGGACATACAAAAATATTGTCTTGTACTATCGTTAGGGTGATGGTGTTTAATGCCACTTTCATTAATATTCCAGTTATATCATGGCGGGCAGTGTTATTGGTGGAGGAAACCGGAGTACATGGAGAAAACCTACCTCAAGTCCAGGCTCAAGTCAGTAAGAAAGTTTATCACATAATGTTGTATTGAGTACACCTTGCTATGAGCATGATTCAAACTCACAGCTTCAGTGGTGATAGGCACTGATTGCACAGGAAGTTGTAAATCATATGATCATGACCATGTCAGCCACTGTCTTTAAATAAGCTTCAAACTACAGCTATTGTTCATTAGGATCTGTAACAACTGATAATGATAATAGCAAAATGAAAACACAAAACACTGATCAATTATCATTTTTATAAATTAAAATAAAAAAAAAGGTCATACAAATTGTTTACATTTTTCAGATATTAAAAACATTTGTATCATCAACAAGTATTCAAAAAGAAATTTCCATAATTAATGCCTCATAATTATTCAGAAATTAACAGCACAAAATATTTATACATTGTCTATCAACATGTATTAACATGGATATTGCGCAAATTAACATCTCCAATAAGATATGAATTAACTATAGTAATCACAAACATTTAGACAAAACAAATCAAGAAATAAAACATAATATACCTGTGCCATATATCCTGGGTTTTTTGTGTTCTATTATTTAAGTAGAGAGGTAGTTTTTCATTTTGTTGATATTAGTAGAATTGTAGACCATCAACTCTCTTTTCATAATTTACATATTTTCATTTCAGAAGTGATTTTTTTTCATAATGAAGAAAATAAAAACTAGAGGCTCCCAGGAGTATAATAACATCAGTCAATAAAACTTGGCAACTCCGGTAAAAAAATAACAAATGTAGCCCTCGTCATTGCAGACCCCCTCTCCAAAAAAATTTGGGCAAGGGTTCCCCCCTTTAATGTAAGTTATCAATATTGCTGTAAAAAAAAACATAAATGTCAATGATTCTCAAAATTTAGCTTTTGCTACTTCACATTTTGTAATAGAGTTGCATCCCTTTGATTATTTAAGTAACCAAAAGCAGTGTAAGTCAACAAAAAATGCATTTCAAGAGGAATAACTCTTCACACAGTTGTCGGACATTTTCAACTGTGAACTTTTTTTTGTAGATCTTGACATGCTGAACATTTTTGCAGTTTAAACTTAACATCTATCCCTTATAGTTTTTGAAATAAAAAACGAAAAGTATTAAAATTGTGAAAATTTGATGGAAAAAAGGGAAATAACTCCAAAATGGGTAATGGAATTTACTTCAAAATTGCAGGGTATGCACATTTGTAGATCTTAACATGCTGAACATGTTTGAAGTATAAACTTAACATCTATCTCTTATAGTTTTTGAAAAAAAGGACGAAAAGTATTAAAATTTTGAAAATTTGATGAATAAAGGGAAATAACTCCAAGATGGGTAATCAGATTTACTTCAAAATGGCAGGGTAGGTAGATCTTGACATGCTGCACATTTTTGCAATTTAAACTTAACATTTATCTCTTATAGTTTTTGAAATATAAGACGAAAAGTATTAAAATTTTGGAAATTTGATGAAAAAAGGGCAAAAACTCCAAAATGGATTATGTAATTTACCTAAAAATTGCAGGGTAGGTAGATCTCAACATGCTGCACATTTTTTCAATTTAAACTTAACATCTATCTCTTATAGTTTTTGAAATAAAAAACGAAAAGTATAAAAATTGTGAAAATTTGATGAAAAAGGGGCAATAACTCCAAAATGGGTAATGGAATTTACTTCAAAATTGCAGTGTAGGTAGATCTTGACATGCTGAACATCTTTACTGTTTAAACTTAACATCTATCTCTTATAGTTTTTGAAATAAAGGACGAAAAGTATTAAAATTTTGAAAATTTGATGAATAAAGGGAAATAACTCCAAAATGGGTAATGGGATTTACTTCAAAATGGCAGGGTATGTAGATCTTGACATGCTGCACATTTTTGCAATTTAAACTTAACATCTATCTCTTATAGTTTTTGAAATATAAGACAAAAAGAATTAAAATTTTAAAAATTTGATGAAAAAAGGGCAATAACTCCAAGATGGGTCATCAGATTTACTTCAAAATTCCAGGGTAGGTAGATCTTGCTGTGCTGATCATTTTTACCTCATGTCAGATTTTTGATATTATTAACGGTTTTTGAGTTATTACCCAAAACCTGCCATATGTTCTATTTTTAGTAACAGCGGCCATGTTGGTTGGTGCACGGCATCACCGGACACAATTTTGAAACTAGACACCCTAGTGATGATTCAAACCAAGTTTGGTTTCAATTGGTCTAGTAGTTTCAGAGGAGAAGATTTTTGAAAAAGTTTACGACGGACGACAACGACGGACGCCAAGTGATGGCAATAGCTCACATGACCCTTCGGTTCAGGTGAGCTAAAAATAAATACCTGCCAATGTGTTCTTAACGAAGCCACAAAAATTAATATATTTACAGAAGCACACGCTGCACAGGTTGTTTTTTTTAATTCAAATGTAGAATATTGAAATACTTGTCTGTCCCATTTTGTAATAGTTTTGAGACAAATTTAGACAGGTATACACGTGTATATCTGAAAAAAAACCCACCAACTTATAAAGCTTGAAAATATCAGAGATGGACATGTCAAGTTGCATTTATATTAAATTTTCCACATTTTCAACTTTTTATTGTGTGTAGTTATTAGTTTTCATGATGTTTGAAAATAATTCCCACATGTGGGCATGCTTGAATGAATGTGCGCTTAAATAAATGATAAAATTTAAACTCTGAGGTCAGAAGTCAATTGTTTAACCAATCACATAGACATAGGTTTTTTTTAATGAAATGAACACATTATGTAATTATATATCATTGAAATGCTTTATGAAAAATGCTGATTCTGTTTTTCATGTAAAAATTGAAAAAATACAGGGAATACAGGGAATCGTAAGAAAATACATTGAATTGATACTGATGTTGATTGGTTTATGGTGTTTAACTGACAAACTTAATCACATCATGTTGCATCATGTACATCTCACTATGAATAGGGTTGGAACTCACAACTTTAGTGGTGATAGGTACTGATTGCACAGGTAGTTGTAAATCCAACTGCCATACGATCATGACCACGAAGGCCCCACTTTTTATAAAATAAAATGAACACGTAATGTAATTACAGGTGAATCTCGTTATGTCAAACTCGGTTATCTCGAAATTTCGGCTTTCTCGAATTTTTTTTCAAGTCCCGAACAAAACCTAGTGCTTTTCAACTTCGATATGTCGAAATTTCGGTTGTCTCGAAGTAACTTTTCAGTCCTAAAGGTGAAAATCAATGCAAAACATGTTCGTTATGTCGAACTAATAATTAAAATAAATGCAAACAATGTTCGTTATGTCAAACTGATAATTAACCTCAATAAACAGATGTCAAAGTGTCAAATTTATGGCTTGCGTCATTCATCTTCTCTGTTAATTAAGCTTTATCAATTTTGTTAATTGTTGTTATTATTATAAAGAAATGTGTAAACTAGCTGTTTTTAATTTTAAATGAAGCAATCAAGTGATAATTAAATTAAATCAGTTAAATCACTAACAATTATTTATTCTTACGACTTTTCCCATATCATTTGATGTGGCAATCAAACAGGTGACGCTTGGGTCATAGTAAAATACGGATTATGTTAATTAGGTAATTTTCGCCGAAATTGTATTTCATGTACATCTTCTATTGTGTCGTGTATAAACAGTCGGTAAAAAACAATGGTTAATTATAAGATTGGAATTTTGAGACAATTATTCCCATAGGTATAAAAAGCTGTTTTAAATTATGAATTTCATATGTCTTTCACAATGTCAAGTGATAAACCTTCTACGAGTGGATCTGGTGAAGGACCCAGACCTAGTTCTGGGGGGATAGCCAGATTCATAACATCTTTTGCTTTTATATGTATTTTTAGTGCTTGATACATTTTGTTCGTATTTTATAACATTTTATATGCGTTTTATTGACAAATCGTTTCATTAAATATTTCGTATTCTTCAAATAAAAACATATGACAATTGTTGACAAAGAGATTTTAATCTTCAGAAATTCATTCTTACTTATTATTAATTATACTGAGTAAATTTCTTTTATATGTTTTATTAGTGCTTGATACATTTTGTTCCTATTTTATAATATTTTATATGTGTTTCATTGATACATTTGTTTCATTAAATATTTCGTATTCTTCAAATAAAAACATGTGTGTATTGCCTGCCATGATGTTTCCGTGAGTTTATCTTGTTAATAAAGTTATTCATTTATATACAGTTCGTTGTTAGTTGATTAATTATTTTATCATTGTAAATGAACGATAAAAACATTACTGATTTTCAATACACAAGAAAATAACATATAAATTACACAAAACAAAACAAGGAAGTATGCGACGATAGTGTCAACATTACACAAAACAAAACAAGGAATTATGCGACGATAGTGTCAACGGAAATAAAATTAAAAAAGAAACATGCACATATCAAATTAAAAACAACTGATATGGATATCAAAAACTAAAAAAAAAAACATCAAGAGGTCGGAAAATGGATATAACTTTCCAAATGGAGTTACTTCCCCTTTCATGGACATCAAATTCTTGCACTCCTCTTTAGTCGAACTACGGATAACTCAAATTTTTTTCTCGGTCCGCTGTGGTTCGAGATAACGAGGTTCAACTGTATATATTATTAAAATGCTTTATGAAAAATTCTAATTCTGTTTTTCATGTGAAAATTGCAAAAATACAGGGAATCCTACAGAAATAAAATACATTGATACTGATATTGATTATGGTGTTTAACGCCACTTTCAACAATATTTCAGTTATATCGTGGCAGTCTTGATTAATACTGATATACAAATTAATTGATATTAACATTAAAAAACATATTATGCCTTAATTCTAAAGGTGGATTGATTTGTATACAGATAAAATTTTATCTCTTAAAATAATTAAAAAGTCTTATTTAACATAAATTTTAAAACTACTTTTATAATCTGGTGGCTACGAATAAATATCACAGAAAAACATCACAATTCTTGTTTTGATTTTGTTTTCATTTTCCGGGACTGTCTCCTCATTTTAGCAGGTGTGCTATTTTGTAGTTCCTCCTCTTCTCTTTGTTCACGGTCACATGACAGCCCATTGAGCTTTGACAATGTTCTCTTTTGTTGTCTTTGGTCGTTTGTATTTTTTGATATAGTACTGTTCCGGTGGCTGACTGATATGTCCTTTACTGGCCTTTGAAACTCTGGACTCAATTCTATATTCTACAAGCAAAACAAAATTACAGTACTGACAGGGTGTTTTTGTTAAAAAACACTGTGGTCTGATGTTGATGAATCACAGCAGATCACCGTGATTGCTGCTGTTTTTCAGACATGACACCTATATACTTATGACCCTAACAGTGTATTTCTAAATAATATGAATGCATTCTTTTCCTTTGATCTTTTTATGGTTTAGGTCAGAATGTAAGCAACAGCTAAGAACTATGAAATAATATAAGCAGATACGTGATATTGCACACTTTAAATCTGGGCTGTAGCTTTATTACTCTCAGAGAGCCGTACAATAATCAACGACCTAGATATGATATTGCACGACCTAAGCTCCACCTTCATTTTTTTCAGTCCAGTTGGAATGCCTTTAAAAGAAGATAATTAATTCTTGGCAAAATTTTATTGATTTAATCGTGAAAACAAATTGATTTGATAGTTAATCTCATCTATCTAAATTTACTTCAATAAAGAGAACATTCACGGTTTTAATGTACGATTTGGACAATACCTGTTAAAAAAGTCTCTACTTAATGAACAACCAACTCAAAATTTTGTCTTTTAACTTAAAATTTAAAACTGAATTAAAAAAAAGGAAGATAATGTAACATTTAACGAAAAGATTATGATTTAGGTTACGATAAGGGTACAGAAAAGGGGGGAATTTTGGGGAAATTTACCTATAAATGTCACCAAAGGGACAATTTGGAAACAAAGAAATAAAATAAATTACCAGAATATATCATGTCAAACAGCGAGATTATTAGAATATTTAAAGCTGAACTGAATGAAAATCTCATTCTCAGACAAATATATACAGATTAATACATGGGCATTTCCATATTGGCCTGGTTATCATCCCGAGACACCCATATTGGCCTGAGACGAAGTCGAGGGCCAATATGGGTCAAGGGATGATAACCAAGCCAATATGGAAATACCAGTGTATTAAACTATTTATTACATACTTCCAACA
>MJUT01030173.1:494481-511156 GCA_002080005.1 Gigantidas platifrons
GTGATAAGATCATGACGGTTGTCATGTAAACAAACAAAAATGGCCGGAAGGCCACAAGTAAATACGGTTTTGCAAAACCGTATAAAAATGACGTTCGTTCCCTACCAGGTAGACTTAAATGGAACAGCCCTAAATAATGAGACTGTAAGGCCATATCAAATTTGTTTTCCAGCTATATCATGACGAGAACAAGTTACATTTGATGAGATGATAATGATGTCTGCTTTGCATCAGACCAACATGTTTACCACAACTGGATTTTATAATGCTAGCTCACTGAAACAACAGCGTGTGGATAGACATGTCATTTCACTCAGACACTTATCCCGATTCCAAGCCAACCCATCTTGCTCTTTCTCGTTCATGCTGTGTGCTTAGTTAAGAAACAACATATACCAATTTTATAGTCTTTGGTTTGACCAGACGGGTGCTTGAAACCATCAAAGGGTTGTGGATGTTATGTGTAAAGATATATACCATTAGAACAGATAAAACATGTTGTGCCTAATGTTAATTGAGAATACTGTACACAACATTGCATTCAGTGACTATATCACCATTCAAGGTGTCGGTTTGATTCTTGTCCATGGAAAGGTGTGCTTGATATATCCTAATAAATAAAATATATTTCAGTTGCCAGTTGTTGGTTTTCCCTGGTACTTTGGTTTCCTCTGACCTCCTCAATATAACTGTAATATTGTTGAAAGTGGAGATAAAACACTAAAAACTGAAATACTCCAATAATAGCCAATGTATTTGTTTAAAAGAGGTGCTCATTAACAGTTTTTACTGTAATTTAGAAATTGTTTTCTCTCCTTGTAAACTAGATTGATTGATTGATTTTTGGTGTTTAATGCCACTTTCAGCAATATTTCAGCTATATCATGGCAACCAGTTTTAGTGGTGGAAGAAGCCAGAGTACCTGGAGAGAACCACCGACCATGGGCAAGAAACTGGTAAATGTGGCTGTGAATCAAGTGCACTCTTTTTTGTAATTTACAAAGCCAGGAGCGAACCCATGCCGTATTGGTGATAGGCTTGTATGAGTTGTAATCCAACTACCTACCTCACTGAGCCACCCGGGCCCTCCTTGTAAACTAGATGTTACAGTGAAACCTGTCTAAACCAAACACTGAATACATCAAACTTTAAATAAAGTCCCAATGTAGGAAATCTTTGTTAATTTAACCTGTATAAACTGAACGCCTGTCTATTACAAACACAAAAGAAGATCTTAAGGAGGTTCAGTTTAGACAGGTTTCATTGTTATTTTATATATAATTACCTGACTTGGCTGGAAGATTTGTAAAAAACACAAGATCCAGATATTGAGCACAGCAGCTATGACAAATAACTTCCCTGATAAAGGTCCACAACCATAGTATCTAATAAAATAGATAAAACACTAATTAATGCTGGATTCACAAGGGAGTAATATTTGATACATTTCTAAAAACGTATTGCATTCACACAACACTGAAATGTATTTAAAGTCCTAAGTTAATTTAGATCTGCACTGTTGTATAAATTAAACCAATCTTAGTTGAAAGACAAATTTTTGTATATTAGCTTGTCATAAATTTATGATTTCATGTGGCATTAATATTCATGTTTTGTCAGATCGAAATGAAGGTTAGTTTTTTTTTAACAATCCAAAATTTTGTTTGTGTTTTCCTATTTCTGTCAATCAGTAACACTTTTTTGTGAAAGATATTCTTACATATCTGATAATGACAAACAGAAGAACCTATTAATTTCTACCTCGCCAATCTTTCCGAGGTTTCTCTCTGTCCCATGTCAGCTACTCTCTTGTATACTTTCTCTGTTCTTTGGGCTACATCACGCCATGTATACAGTAATTTTATTCTGTTATGGGCTTCAAACGGAGGGACATTTCTTCCTGATCTCTTGTCAGCAATAGCACGTTCTAATTCATCTCTTAAACCTGAAGATTAAAAATCAAAATGATCACAGTACTCTATGATACTAAGATTTATCAAAAACATTGGCTTAATTTTTGTTCACCAAATATTATTACATAATAAAAGAATTTTATGTTTGCGTTTTAATCATAAACACTTACAAATGATAGTTTGCAAAACTAAAGTAGTAATATACTGACTAGCTGACTTAAACAACTGTCCGTAGTTAGACATGTCAGCCAACTCCGACACATTATCCTAATTCCTTGCCAACCCATCTTTGCTCTTGTTCCTTAGTGCTGAATGCTTAGTGGAGAAGATCTTTCTTTTGTAGATTGTATTTCAATAACTGGTAAATAAGGTAATAACGAAACCAGTCTTAACCTAACCTCCCTGGGACCAATTTTTGCATTCGGATTTGACAGGTGTCCGGTATATAAAGGTTAAAATAACAGAGATTTCCTGTACTGGGACTTTATTTAATGTTCGGTTTATACAGGAATCCTGTTTATTCAGAGTTCAATTTAGACAGATTTCACTTACTTACTTTGATCATTTGGCTCAGCGAGGTAGATAAGATCTGGAGGTAACACTTCTGGTACACCTCCCACTTTCGTACTGACTACTTGTAAACTGTAAAAAAAATATTTAATTTCAATTTATTTTTCATGTTGTTATAAATAGAGCTGCATGAGCTTGTAACTGATTTTGAAGTGTTGTTATTTCAGATCCATAAAATGACTTAGATATTCTTGATATATACCTTGTGTGAATCTGTTGAGGAACTATTTTTGTTTGTGTGCTAACAAGAGTATTTTCTCACCTTTTTTACATTTTCAAGGGGGAATAACTCTTAACATTCTTGACTCAGTTAGATATTGTCCTTATATAGTTGTGTATACATTCAGTTTTAATCTGTTAATGAACTACACTGTATTTTGGTAGTGTGGAAACAAAAACATCTTCAATTATTTTTAAATCTTCAAAAACTCTTAAAATTTCATGACCTGGTTATTGTCCATATAAAGTTTGAGTGTAAATAGTTTTAATCTGGTGATGAATTATTTGTTACTACAAAAACAAAACATTTTTACCCTTTTTTTTTAAATTCAAGGGACATCACTCTTAAAAATCTTTAATAAAATTGTGGTTTTGGAACTTGACTGAGATAGTGTCCATATATAGATTGTGTATTCTTCGAAAATGCCAACCTCGGTAATAATGTAGTCAGACAGATATATGTAGATCACAAATCTGCTTCATGTCAGATTATATTTCCAATCCTAAGAAGATTTATTTCAATATTCCTCTGTTGTAGTCCTTTTAATTCTACCAGAATAAATCTGCATTTGATAAGGTCATGCTTCATACACAATTCTGGAGAATATTTTTTATTTTTTCACATTTCTCCCATTGCATCCTTTATAAAAATTTTGTCAGCGAAGGCTTTGACCCTATCCACCCTGCCCTGAGGTCTTCATTTGTGAAAGTTTGAATCTGCATATCAAACACATGTGCTGAATATTACTCTTAGAAGACATGCTTATTTGTGATTGGTATGAAAATTATTGCACTTAAACCATTTATATCAATATTTTTTAAATTCCAATCAATCATTCTGACATTTCAGCCAGTGGTTTGTTTGTTTGGTGGTGTTTAATGCCACTTTCAACAATATTGCAGTCATAACGTGGCAGTCGGTTTTATTGAAACCAGAGGACCCGGAGAAAATTACAAACCTGTTGGAGAGTGGACTTATTCAATTATTTATAAAATAAGTTTACTACAACATACCCACAACAAGCTGCCTCTACAATAGCGATACAGAATGCTTCAGTAAGAGATGTATTTATCAAAATATCTCCTTGTACTAGTACCTGCAATATATAATATAGTGAGTGAGTGATTGTTGTTTAACGCCAACTCAGCAATTTTTCAGCTATATCAAGTTAATTTTCAATGTAATGGGGTCCGCTAGTTGGTTTTTTTATAGTGTTAGCTCACTGAAACAACAGTCCGCAGATAGACATATCGCCCCACTTGGACACATTATCCTGAATCTGAGCCAACCTGTATTTGCTCTTTCTCCTTAATCTGAAGCGGTGAAGCAGCAAATACCAATTTCATAGTCTTTGGTTTGACCCGACTGGGGTTCTTATAAAATAAAGAGAAAGTTTAATTAACAAAATTACCCAATTAAGACTGCCCAGTATTATGGATTTATGAAATTTTCATAACCAACAATAGTGACAATTCTATATTTTTCATTTTTCATGCAATAAACGAAAAATAAAAAACTCGTCAATGTGCATAACTTCTTCACAAAAAAAAAATTGTTTCGCAAACTCAACTGAGATATTGTCTATATTTATATATATTGTGTGTATAAATATGGCTTGAATCAATCACAATAGGTTTTGTGCCAAAAAGTATCATAAATTCGTCAATGGTGTTGTTATATTTGCAATAATAAGAATTCACATTTTACAATTAGAAATGAAATAACTTGTCATCCCATGGTTTATTTACAATTTTACCATGAGTAGTCTAATATTTTCATAAATATTAGCATTCCACTTCACTTAGAGTAAAATTTTCCTGAAAATATGAAGTACCCATGGTAAAATTTCCAATAAATTATGGGATGCCATTAATATTTCTTAAAATACTTTGGTGTCACTTATTTTAATTGGTATCAATTTTCATGAATTGGTGGAAAATGTTCATTGGTTTTTCATTTTGTCCTTTTTAATAATTTAATAAAGTCTCTGGTTTTTCACGCATTTCTTGGCACACTGAATTTCATATTTTGATGGTAATCACAAAAATAGGTATTCAATGAATAAAAATGATTTCACAGTAACCTACATCTCTAACTTTCCTGTGTTCTAACATTCCTATCATTTGAACTCTATCATGTAATTCATGTTTCTCTCGTACTTCTTCCAATAGTATCCTTTTAGGCCCATCACCACCTGAAAATATACAAGTTAAAGTAAGAATGATTTCCTACAATGGGACTTAATTTAAAGGTTGTTTTATTCTGGTTTATTCAGGGTTCGAATAAGACAGGTTTCGCTGTATAAGTTATCACCACCAATACTTAGTTGTTCATACTATGATTACCCATTGTAAATAAATAATAAACTGACGAGGGTTCAACCCCCATTCCCACCTTTTAAAGTTTTTAGCTTTCCAGATACCTATTCGAGGTCGGAGGATTCACTTGTCAGTTTGATGTAGCGGTCTAGACCCACATCCCAAATGTGTCTGGCAGTCACAATATATATGTAGCTGCAAAATTGCTGATTCTACAGTGTGAAAACCTATTTCATGGGAAAAAAATCCTTATGATAGGACAATAGGAGTTATCTCCCATGTAATCTTTCAATCTTCTGATAAAATTCAATTCTTTTTAAATTCAAGTAGATCTAAATAGATGAGAATGTTAGTTAATGCTTTACTAAGACCATATTGTCTATAAACTAGAGGATCACATGAACCTGTATCTCTAATTTATGGTTCCAAATATTGCCTATATGTTAAATTTTGGTGCCCCACGACTTGAATCCGATATACCCTGAGATATTAATCGACATAAAATTGAATCTTGAAAATTAAATATTTTTGTCTTCCATTCCATCCTGTGTAAAAATATGGACCTCAGGTGTCGACTTCATTTATAAAAGCTTGAATCTGGATATTATAATGATGATTCATACCCTATTACTGGTTATAATTATTATGAAAAATAAATAAATTGCCTATTGCAGTCTATGTTGGACCCCATTAGACTGCAGAGAATAGGCCCTATAGACCTTTCTTGTTTGCATAAATCTGTGATTATTGAGGAATATGGAACAGACAAAATCACACAAAATAATACTTATTAAATCAAACAGAAAAATGGATGATGATCTTTACTTTATCCCTTCCTCCTTTACATAATCTGCAGGGAATGAGTGAGTGATTGTTGTTTAACACCAAGTCAGCAATTTTTCAGGTATATCATGAAGAGAACAAGTTACATTTAATGGTTTGATGATTATGTCTACTTTTGACAGACCAACCTGCTTAGTTGGATTTTTATAGTCCTAGCTCACTTAAAAAACAGTGGGCGGGAAGACATGTCACACCCGTCACCGCTCGAAAACATTATCCTGATTCCAATCCAACTAGTCCTTGCTCCTACTTCTTAATGCTACCTACTTAGATGAGAACAGCAAATGCCAATTCTATTGTCTAGTTTGACCAGACAGGGACTCAAACCCATGATCTACTACACTCAAGGAGAGCATGCTAACCATAATACTACAGATGTGGACCATAATACTACAGATGTGAACCATTATACTACAGATGTGGACCATAATACTACAGATGTGGACCATAATACTACAGATGTGAACCATTATACTACAGATGTGGACCATAATACAACAGATGTGGACCATAATACTACAGATGTGGACCATAATACTACAGATGTTGACCATAATACTACAGATGTGGACCATAATACTACAGATGTGGACCATAATACAACAGATGTGGACCATGATCAGTAAGAAACAGGAAATATTAAACAATCAAACACTATTCTGCATTATAAATACCTATTATGAAGTGAACATCAGGGTGTCTTTGGCATACATCAGGAATTATTCCTGCTAACAAATCCATTCCCTTTCTGTAGACTAGTCGACTGACCACAACAATTGTTACTGAAAATAAAGAAAAATCACTGGTTTGGAACTATATGGCTTAGGGCTTGGGCTATGGTGTTTAATGCCACTTTCAACAATATTTCAGTTATATCTTGGTCAGTTTTATTGGTGGAGGAAACCGGAGCACCCGAAGAAAACCACTGACCTGTCGCAAGTCACTAACAAACTTTATCACTTAATGTTGTATAGAGTACACCTCACCATGAACGAGGTTCGAACTCACAACTTTAGTGATGATAGGCAATGATTGCATAGGTAGTTGTAAATTCAACAATCACACAATGACAACCATGGCAGAACCTGGAACTATATGCATAGCATTTTAAACATACCGTATTTAGGGTACTATAATGCGCATTGGTGCATAATGCGCACCCCCTCTTGGCCTTGAAAATCTCCAGAAAAAAACTTGTTCGTGTCTATAATGCGCATGGACTTTTGAAAAAAATCATGGTCGGAAATGTAAGAATTAAATGTCAATCGTATATATTTTTGATAGCTTTGAGCTTGTCTCTTCTTCTGAGTGAATATTCGAACTATTTATATTCTTTAAACTTGAATAATATTGAAAAATATTAATTCTTTTAAGTTTTAACGACTTTAAAAAAAAAACCGGAAAAAAAAATGGCCGACATGTAATTTTCCGGTCTGAAAAAGAGTGAAACACATTGTTCTTGTCTATAATGCGCATCCCTCCTACAAAATAAATAATCTGGGTAAAATCCCACGCATTATACACCAGTAAATACGGTACTCTATTTATTAATTAACATGTAGAATTTTCCAATGTCACCTACGATTTAATGTAAAATAATATTTGTTCTAATGGAAATCAATTTGTAAAATTTGTTCACGTCACAATACTGCTAAGGATGGCATCAAACACCAATTATTCAATCAATCAATATTTTTTTTCTACTTAATCATGAAAGAATTTGATTGTATCAACTGCACACGGATTCCTGATTAAAAGTAAAGGACAGGGATAGTTTTTTGTGGATGTCCGGTTACAGAACAAAACAAATTATGTATGGACTGAACATGGATGATAATCTCTCTGATATTTAGGTCAAAAATCAAAGTAAACAACAATTATAGTTCTGTGTTTGAGTTCTAAATTAAGTACAGTAATACCCCTCTTTCAAGGCCACCCATTCTGCAATGAAAAAATTACCTTTTAAGGAGGTTGCCTCTCTTAAAAGGGTCAATTTAATAGTATCGTCCTATTTCAGTGAATTTGAAATCTGGCCTAATACGAAGGGGTGGCCTTTGGTGAAAAAGATCTTATAAAAAGAGGGGATTACAATACTGAATACTTAAGTTGTGAGTTTGAACCCCGTTCATGGCAAGGTGTACTCGATACAACATTATGTGATAAAGTTTGTCAGTGACTTGCGACAGGTCGGTGGTTTTCTCCGGTTTCCTCCACCAATAAAACTGACCGCCACGATATAACCGAAATATTGTTGAAAGTGGCATTAAACACCATAAACCAAACCAGTACTGACATACTTTTTTCTTTGTTTCTTTTACTAGGATCTGGTACAAACATGGTAGCATCAACAGCATTAGGAATGACAGATACTTCTTTAGGGTCCAGTCCTGCTCTTAGTACTGTATTTTCTTTACTGAATTGAAAATAAAAAGCTAAATACCATCATTGTGTGTGCATAGTACACAAGTTAGATACCATCTTTGCGTATGTATAATACACAAGTTTTTGGATGTGCTTATAATTAGTACATTTTTTTCTTTTATCTTGAGAGACAATTTTGTAGAAGGAGATTAATTAGCATTATACACATAAATATGAAGCAGATCAGTGAATTGAAAATAAAAAGTTAAATATAATTTTTTTTAGGTGTACAATACACATTTCTTTTTGTCCAGAGAGATACGTTTGTAGAAGATTAAAGGTGTTAGCATTAAACACCAGCATATGAACAGTGATTTCTATATACAATACCTATGTATTGCAATGGTTTATTGAGAAATAAAGATAAAGATATATATGGTAGTAATAGTTGACAATATAAGAAACGATAAAAATATGAACCACTCTTCTGTCAAACTGATATAAAGATTTATACCTGATATATCTCATAGGTCTTTATCACAATCCTGTCCTTTCCTCATTCATGACTTATTGCCAGATTTTGAACAAGAGTAACATGACGGATCCCACTAGTAGAGCAGGAAGTCCTTACTCTTCCGAAGCACCTCATTTAATCTGGTTTATGTTGTTCAATCTTATTTTCTGTGTAGTATTTTGTCAACCATTGTATGTTGTTTTGTCCTTTTTCTTTTGGGCGTTGAGTTGTCTCTGTCCTTAATCAAATTGACTTCTGATTACTCCTTTGGTGTCTTCAAACTTATCGAGATAGACATACAAATTGTACAACATATTTACCTTGTGTGTGATATACATATCACATGGTTACAATCATATTTACCTTGTGTGTGATACACATATCACATGGTTACAATCACATTTACCTTGTGTGTGATACACATATCACATGGTTACAATCACATTTACCTTGTGTGTGATACACATATCACATGGTTACAATCACAATTACCTTGTGTGATACACATATCACATGGTTACAATCACATTTACCTTGTGTGTGATACACATATCACATGGTTACAATCAGTCAATGAGAACTGGAGGATTTTGTTTGTGAGTATTGAACTGGCATCAGCAAAGCCAAACAAAGAATGATCTGTAAATACTGTCTTAAGTCCCATTGTTCTGGCATGAAACATGGCTTCATGGGCTAATGTTGAAAATGCCTGAAAATTGTAATGAAACATGGCTTCATGGGCTAATGTTGGAAAACCTGAAAATTGTAATGAAACATGGCTTCATGTGCTAATGTTGAAAATGCCTGAAAATTGTAATGAAACATGGCTTCATGGGCTAATGTTGGAAATGCCTGAAAATTGTAATGAAACATGGCTTCATGTGCTAATGTTGAAAATGCCTGAAAATTGTAATGAAACATGGCTTCATGTGCTAATGTTGGAAAACCTGAAAATTATAATGTAACAATATTGAAAACATTCCTAAATATACTATAAAACATGCTTTAATGACCAACTCTATAAACCATTCCTAAATATACAATAAAACATACTTTAATGACCAACTCTATAAACCATCCCTAAATATACAATAAAACATACTTTAATAACCACCTCTATAAACCATTCCTAAATATACAATAAAACATACTTTAATAACCACCTCTATAAACCATTCCTAAATATACAATAAAACATACTTTAATGACTAACTCTATAAACCATTCCTAAATATACTATAAAACATACTTTAATAACCACCTCTATAAACCATTCCTAAATATACAATAAAACATACTTTAATGACTAACTCTATAAATCATCCCTAAATATACAATAAAACATACTTTAATAACCACCTCTATAAACCATTCCTAAATATACAATAAAACATACTTTAATAACCAACTCTATTAAGCAATAACTTGTATTATGTGACATTATCTTAATATCACTTCACTGTGGGTTTTTTTGGTATGGTTTATGGTGTTTAATGCCACTTTCAACAATATTTCAGTTATACTGTGGGCGTCAGTTTTGTTGGTGGAGAAAACCAGAGTGTCCCAAGAAAACCAGAGGCCAATGACAAACTTTACACATAATGTTGTATTAAGTACACCTTGTCATAAACGGCATTCAAACCTACAACTCTAGTGGTGAAAGGCACTGATTGCACAGGTAGTTGGTGACAAATGAATAATAAAACTTACTGAATGTCCATGAACGATTGTGATTTGCTCCCTCACAAAAATATTTCTGACCAATGGAAATGTGATGAATATGGTTGGTAGTATACACTGATTGTAGAATGCAGGAAATGGTAAGTAATAAACCTGAAAAATAACTCTTTGTATACAAATAGCAAAAACCCTAGTTTGCAATAGGGCCTCTTGTTTGGTCGGTTTGGTTGGTTTATGGTGTTTAATGCCACTTTCAACAATATTTCAGCTATATCGTAGCTAGAAGTTTTATTATGGGAGGAAACTGGAGTATCTGAATTGCAAGAGCTTAGAGGGCTGTAGTCAAAAGACAAGGAAATTGAATACACCTGAGTTCACTCCAAGTTTTTGGTGGGGTCCATGTTGCTCATCTTTTTAGTTTTCTGTGCTGTGTTATTTGTTATGATAGTCTTCATCCTGTGTCTTGTGTACCCAATGTTATGATAGTCTTCATTCTGTGTCTTGTGTACCCAATGTTGCCATTGTCTCTGGATTGTCCATTCCTGATTGCCAGTTCAGTTTTCTCTGACGTTTATCTATGATGACACTAAGATGGGCGAATGATCAGAAGAAAATTAACCAATTTGAAATAGAAAACAAGTCACATGATCAAGAATGGTATTTCTCCTAAGTTATAGTGTTATGGTGTAGAAGAATGTTCACAACTTTCATTTGCAAATTCTGTGCTATTTTGAAGTTAAATTAACAATTTTTTCGACTTCAACATTATGAGGTTGGACTGTATAATTTGTGATTTAAAAAGAATGGATAACAGCTAGTGTTATAAGTACCTTCAACCCGTTTGTCAAGTATCGCACACCTTTCCTGTCACCATAGAAATGGGTCATGATAATAACCTTATGGCCTTTTTCCAACAAACACTGAGATAACTGGTAGATGTGACTTTCAACTCCCCCCATGTTGGGGTAGAAAAAGTCGGACACCATGCTGAAAAAAAGGATATAAACATATACATAAAAAATACAGTGAAATCTGTCTAATCCGTAACTCCTTGGAACCAACTTTATATGTGTTTGAAATAGACAGGTGTTCAGTTTATATAGGTTAAACCTACACTGGAACTTTATTTAAAAGTAGTACACAGGATTTGGGTTTATTCAGGGTTCAGTTTAGACATAATCCACTGTATACTGATATTGTAGTAGGTAAATAAAGCATGGCATTTATTAATTGTAATTATGATCAAATATTTTATCATGAGAAATGAAGGGAATGGATGGCCGAATGGTCAAGGACATTGACTTCTGGCTACAAACCTTAAAACACTGACATGTACATGGGTTAGTGCCATATACCCATCTCAAGTGCTACTTAATGCTTTGACACACCAATATATACTCATAGGCAGGGTGTTTAAGTGATTAGCACTTTCCTCTCCCAATAAGTCTGGTAGAAATGTTAAATAGCTGAAAAATTGTTGAAAGTTACGACAAACACCTATAACACAACCATAACTAAACCATGTGACATGGAATGACCTTGAACTTGAAGGCTGCAGGCACAATGACATACTTTTAAGATTTGGATTTCCTATAACTTTTATATAATTATTAAATACTGTTGATTCTCACTGATCTTGAAGTCATACAAGGAGCTTCCCAAGATTACTCGAAAGGCAACTGGATTATAGATAGAAATTTATAAAAAAAAAAAAAATAATACCAGACTGTCTAGTCAGCTCCAAAAACAAAATAAAAGGAACAGTAGAAAGAGGCAAAATTGATACCCCTAACACATATATACGAAAAAATACATCACTTAAAGAGAGTGAGTGATTATTGTTTAATGCCACAAATGTATATCATAAGAGAACAGGTTACATATTGATGAGATGATGATGTCCGCTTTGTACTAGACCAACACATCGAGCTGGAATTTTATATTGCTAGCCTAGCTCACTGAAACAACACTGGGAAGGAATGTTGCTCTACTTTGGGACACATGTACATTTATTCTGATTCTGAGCCAACCAGTCCTTGTTCTTACTTCTTAGATCTTTACGGGGAAGCAAAAAATACCAACTTTATAGTTTTGGTTCGACCTCACCAGGGCTCGAACTCACAATCTACCACACTTGATGCAAGCATGCTACCCATTAGACGACAGATGCTGCTAATATGCATTTAGATACAAGGTACATACCAAACATTATGTCTTCTAGAGGTCATGACCTCTGAACTGTCATCTCATTCCATCTGAATAAAATATAACCTGTGTATCAATAATCTTTTAAATAACTCGGCACAGTAAAATCTTGTTGTTTCACTCGGATACTTAAACATTGCACTGTATTTTTTCTAACAATTCAATAAGGTATAAAATATAGGTAACTGTAACAGTAAACTTTTAAAAATCTCTTTGATCGAAGTGTTAATTTGAGAAGAAAATATAAAATTTTATTTTATTATTTCAATTTTTTAATTGCATTTTTTGCTTAATTAGAAGTGAATTACTATTGATAAATTCAAATTTTCCCGAGCAGGTGTGATTATTATTTATTCATATAGCTTGTATAAATTGATTAGAGGTTGAAAAATATCAGAGATTTTCTGTAGATACAAAATGTATGTCAAGGAGTACGAACAGATGGCATCATTCCATCAGTTTATACGAATAGGACAACTCGGACCGTGCTCAAGAGATTTCTTTATAATGTATTATGTACATGTTTGTACAAAGGACAACTCGGACAGTACCGTGTCACATGTGTGCTATGTGAATAGGAATATTCAGACCACACAGAAAGATTGTTTTACAGTGTATTATGTGAATAAGACAACTCAAGACTGTGATGAGAGATTGCTTTATAGTGTATTATGCACATACTGGTCACAGCCATGGGACAACTCAGACCTTATCGAGAGATTGCTTTACTTTTAGTGTGCTATGTACATAGAACAACTCTTTTTCAATTTCTTCCATGAAATAATAATAATATGAAAGATCTTACATGTCTTCACTACATTCCGAGTTGTCCCCTAGATTTAACACACACAGGCGTGCGCTTAATACAAAAACAACCCTATACACTACACCATAACACATATGGGGTTGTTTTTTATATTAAACGCGCGCCCGTGTTAACACCCTCCCCTTTTCAAAGGGTCAAATATTATTCTGGTCTGAAGGACAGATCATGGAATGCTTTATTATCTTACAAGATATTTTGTCGAAGTTAAATTTTTTTATTTGTCGCTCTTTTATCATTTATGCTGTTATTTTTAACTCTTGAAACATAAAACTTCTGCGAAAATGGGTGGACACAAATTCCAAAACGTGAAATTATAAAACAGGAAATATAAACAACAATGAAATATAGAAAACAAATCCGGTTACAGATCCGAACTTGGGCTGGGCTAATTCAATGAAGTCTTAATTAAACCTTAAGTTTAAAACAAAACAGACTCCAAACACATTCATTTATACAGACTTGGTTCAAATTGATTTAACATACACGTGAAATGAAGTCGGTTTTTGAGGAGAGAATTTTGTCCTGAACAAAGAGAGATAACTCAGAAATAATATCATTACACACACATGGCGATTACAGAGGAATAAGTATATATTATAAAGAAATTAAATAGATTCCTTGGAGTCAGGCAATTGATTGATTGATTGATTGATTGATTGATTGATTGATTGATTGATTGATTGTGCTTAACGCCACTTTCAGCAATACTTCAGCTATATCATGGCGACCAATTTTAGTGGTGGATGAAGCCGGAGTGCCCGAAGAGAACCACCAACCATGGGCAAGCAACTGGTAAATTTTATCACTTGCGGCTACGAGTCGAGTGCACCCTTTTGTAATTTACAAAGCCGGGCGCGAACCCACGCCGTATTGGTGGTAGGCTTGTATGAGTTGTTAGGTAATCCAACCACCTAGCTCATTGAGCCACCCGGGCCCGAGGCAATTCAATGCTAACTATAACATTTTCATATGACATTATACAAATGAATAGTTCATATGAGCTCTGAAGATACAAGTTTTTATTATAATTAAATAGTTGACGAATAATGACAAAAGGATAGGATCAGAGAATATAATATCCATAATCGATATAAGGGAACGACCATTTAACTTGAAAAGGGGGGGTGGGGTTATGGTTTTTTCCTTAAAAAAATATTCTGATTCCCAATGTTGCTGAAAAAAATATTCTGATTTTGGTGGAGGAAAAAAAAATAATCTGATTCAGAGTTTTTGTCATATAACCTAATGTTAAATTCTGGAAAAAAAATTATAACTCTCGTGTTGTCTGAAAATTTGTTTTTGAACGAAACGAAAAACCATAANNCCCCCCCCCCCCCCCCACCCTGCATGTTAAATGGTCGGTCCCTAAATAGACTGAAAGAACAATTTCACAAAACACCTGGAATATACATTCTATGTTGAACTATCGTGGCCATGTAGCTGCAGTTAAGATTGGCTCATTTTGACTTATAATAAAGCAGCAATAGATAATTAAAGAAAGAAATTTCTATCTTTTAGTAAAGCAGGCATTTTTAATGGAGGGAGGGCAGTCGGACACATTTTAAAAAAGAACCACCCAACCATCCCAGCCAAGCTTGGTTTAATTTTGTTTTAATAGTGGTTTCAGAGGAGAAGAGTTAAATGTGAAAGGTTACCTACGACTGATGGACACCAAAAGATCCAGTGTGCTAAATATAAAATGACATAAGTACATAATGTTGTGTATGTTTCTAAAAGGTATTTTTCTTAAGAAATTCATGGGCTGTCGTGGTCGTATGGTAGTTGGATTTACAACTACCTATGCAATCAATGCCTATCACCATTAACGTTGTGAGTTCAAACTCAGTTCAGGCGAGGTGTACCCGATACAACATTATGTGATAAAGTTTGTAAGTGACTTGCGGCAGGTCAGTGGTTTTCTCCGGTTTCCTCCACCAATAAAACTGACTTGCCAGATATAACTGAAGTAAAGTTTAAAGTGGCGTTGGACACCATAAACCTAAACCAAACCCTAAGGAATTAATTCAAATAAAAACAAATGAACAATGAATTATTTATATCCATACATGTATATATATGCATTTAAACAAAGTATTTCAAACATTTTTGTTTAAATGTGTTTATAATCTCCATGAAGAAACATTTTGTTTGATTGCATATATATATGGATATAAACTATTTGGCCAGTTGGTGCTTCTTTTCTCTCTCTAAGATTACAGATCAGAATAAAATCATGAACAAATTTGTAGAGGACGATCCTATGATCAACATTCCAACTGTCTTTGGAACCAATTGGACGAGTGGTTTCCCAAAAGAAGATTAAATTGTAAATGTTAACGGACGACGATGACGGACCCCAAATGATAGGAATACCTCACGTGACCCGTTGTAAAAAAAAAATAATGACAGCGACATATGACGTTGGAAATCTAGGTCCTACCTTTGGACAGGCAAAATTGTAGTAGGGTTAAACAGGTTAATGGGGTCCCCTTCTAATATCTTGGTATCTTTGAGTGATCACATGAATTTGTTGTTTGATCCTTGATCAGGTAAATCCAAAGGCTATACATTAATATTTGCTGCTTCTTTGCTAAGCATGCAGCATTAAGGAGAAAAGGCAGAGCCTATTTGGCTCGGAATCAGGATATTTTTTCTGGGTGGAGCAACAATTCTATCCGCAGACTTGTTTAAGTGAGCTAGCACAATAAAATCCAATAAGCCTGTTTGTCTTGTACAAATCGAACATTATTATCAGTTCATAGAATTGTAACTTGTTTTCTCCCATTATTACCGCGTTTTAACCCCGCTGAACCAGTGGTGGAAAAATCTGTAATCCTCTAAGAGGATTAAAATGTCTCGTGCCTTTCCCTGGTAATAATGGTATCGGGTCCGTTCGCCCTGATTATTATAAAGTATTTTAATGAACTAATGGAATAATGAAATAATGGGAGAAACAAATTCTCCTTCAGTTGCCCATGTGGGTTACGATATTTCACCACTCTCAAAAGATATAAATTAAAAAAAATTAACCACTCGCCTGACTGCTTGTGGTTAAAATTTTTGATTTAACTCTCTTGAGTGGAGAAATATCGTAACCCACGGGCAACTGAAGGAGAATATATATCTCCCCATGAACATTACTCACTTGGCATTAAATAACAATCACTTATTCGCTGATTTCTTGTGTGTAATATAATACTCACCTACACCAGGTAAACAAATCTC
>MJUT01030173.1:511270-528136 GCA_002080005.1 Gigantidas platifrons
GCCAAAAGATACCAAGGGGGTAATCAGAATGGTATATCTAAGAAGAACACACAACACAATGGCCAAAAGATACCAAGGGGGTAATCAGAATGGTATATCTAAGAACAGACAACACAATAGCCAAAAGATACCAAGGGGGTAATCAGAATGGTATATCTAAGAACAGACAACACAATAGCCAAAAGATACCAAGGGGGTAATCAGAATGGTATATCTAAGAAGAACACACAACACAATGGCCAAAAGATACCAAGGGGGTAATCAGAATGGTATATCTAAGAAGAACACACAACACAATGACCAAAAGATACCAAGGGGGTAATCAGAATGGTATATCTAAGAAGAACACACAACACAATGGCCAAAAGATACCAAGGGGGTAATCAGAATGGTATATCTAAGAACACACAACACAATGACCAAAGGAAAAAGTACAAAAGGACACACAACGATCTACAAAACATACACATAAAACTAAAGATCAAGTAACACGAACCCCACTAAAAACCAAGGTTGAACTCAGGTTCACAGGAAGGGTAAGCAGTTCCTGCTCCACTAGTCATGTTATTCTAGTTACAAACCTGGTGATAAGTCATGAATGAGTTAATTGCCAATTTGTGTCTGCACAAAATTTGCTTCAGGAAGAATATTTAATATAAATAATTAAGAGGGGTGGTTGTGATCGTAAGGTAGTTTGATTTACAACTACTTGTGCAATCAGTGCCTATCACCACTAACGTTGCGAGTTTGAATCCCGTCCATGTTGAGGTGTACTCCATACAAAATTATGTGATAAAGTTTGTCAGTGACTTGAGACAGGTCTGTGGGTTTCTCTGGACACCCCAATTTCATCCACCAATAAAACTGACCACCACAATACCATTGAAATATTGTTGAAAGTGGCATTAAACACCATAAACACAAATAAAGCACTCAACTCCATTGGGGAATAAACTGTGCATACCAGTAATCAATAGAATTAAAATAAAAACTCTTGTTACCATTTGTACTGATTTATTGATTGTCAATTTAAACAACAATCAACACACATTTAATATGGCCAATAAGCCAGAGACAACTTAAAGCAAAAATCTTTGGTAAATCACTAAATATGTAAATGAACAACATAATGAATATTCATAATTACTAAACATTTAAATCAACAAATTACTGAATATTCATAATCACTGAATAAGTATAGACGTAAAACAAATCTGTACATCTTTTTCTATGTAAAATAACTAGAAGCAATTCATCAATTCATTATCCATTGAATTATAGGCATATTTTCTAACTTTGTATATACCAAAATATTATTTAGAGTTTTTTCATTGGTCATTTCTTTGCTGTGAACAACATTTTTAACACAATCACATTATTTTGGTGTGCAGAAGTCTGTCCCATAATGCACTAGTTTCTGAAATGATGAATTAAAAAAAAATATGCTGAATGTGAGAGCCAATCATTACATTAGAATGAAAAGTTGTCTCCCTTTATTACGGTAGATAATCCCTTACTCTAACTTTATAAAGGGAGATAATTCACTAATGTATCTCACTGAGAAAAGTTGTCTCCCTTTACTAAGGTAGATAATCCCCTACTCTAACTTTATAAAGGGAGATAATTCACTAATGTATCTCACTGAGAAAACTTATCTCCCTTTAGATAGATAATCCTTTACTTAACTTAAAGGGAGATAATTTACTAATGTATCCCACTGAGAAATAAAATTATTACTTTTTAGGATCATTTATTGTTGTTTTTTTTTAATAATTTTCATGCATGTGTAAAAATCCTCTCTTACTAAAAGGAGGAGTGTGATTTATTATTTTTTTTTACACTTTCACAATAACTTTATAAAGCATGAATTTGATTTAGAGTATTTAGTAGCAAACATTTGGAAGGAGAATTTTTAGTGAAAAGAAAACCCCTGGATAACCTGTATGTAAGATTAAAGATTTTTACAATATGAGGATTGGTTATTGCATGAAATTCAAAATAATGCTGATAAGTGGTCCTATCTTTAAAACTCTCTTTTTTTAAAGCTTCTTTTACTCATGACAATCATATCAATTTTTGTATTCTACTGGTAATAATTCTAATCAATAGTTAAACTTAAAAAAAATCTTACTTTAATTTCAAATTTTACAACACACTTTGTAACTTTATTTTCCTTCCTTTGTGCCTTTTAAAAAAAATGCTTTATTAGCGATTTATTATGTGAGAACTAGGATTTTCAATGTGTAATCAAATAAAAAGTGAAGGCTGAAAGGTAATTAAAAATTGACCAATGGGAGTAAAACAAATTTTATCACAATCTTGATTTAAAACTTAAGAGAAAAATTAATATAATTTTATCTTTTACTATAATGCACCCTTTCTAGGGTCATTTGACAGTTTGATAAAACTTAGGAGTTAGGAATATTTTACATATTAAAAACTTATACAACCCAATGCTAAAGAATTATTTTTACATCGCATGAAATTAATAACAAAAAAGCGAAAAATAAATACTCTCAATGTAATGAATCAATTAAAAAGTAAAGATAACAATAATTTGAAGTTTGATAAAAATAACATAATAATAAGATAATAAAATAAACATAACAACTGTGTATAGTATTCATCCTAATAAGTGTACACCTTTTATATAGCAGGGTCCAGGTAAGAAAATAAAATAACTGAAAATCAATGAAAAATAGCAGAAACCATCTACACCCCCCTTTTAAAATTGTCATTTTGTTATTTGTTCTGATGGTGTCTAGCAACTTTCCGAAAACAATTTTCAGAGAAAAGATCTGAAATCAGTTAAATAACTGAAAAGAAAAATCATCCCTGAAATAGTTAGATCCTGTTACCCATGGCAACTGTCAAGGTTTTCACAGGTTAGTTTGTTATAACTGTCCAGGCTTTCACCCATCAATGTCAGGATATAACTGTGAGTAATAAACAACACCAAAAACTCAATCTAACCTTATATTGTGTATATATATATATATATACACACACGTCGTAAAATTAAACCAAACAGTGTTAGAATTAGATCTTTGAGCTGACAAATTGTTGTTCTTCCCTCGACGGGATTTGAACTAACACCATTGATACACTGCAGTTCCAATTGCTTAGCCTTATGTCCAGCGCCTTAGACCACTCGACCACATCAGCTATATATATATATATGGTAAAATAAAATTTCATTAACTGCATCTAACATTTTTTGGGGGTTCATTTCAAAATCGATTCAAGTGTACAAGACTTAATTTAGGTCTGCCTTTAACATGATTACAGTGAATGGAAATTTTATCTAAAAATGTAATTGTAACAATTTTTGTGATAAAATGAAAGACTTTGAAATCCACAATAATATCTACCTTAGCAAATGAAAGTGTGATGGAATATTGTTTTCAAATCAAAATTATTGACCACACAGTTTTATTTTTATAGCTTTATCTTGTAATGCTGTTTTATGAAGGTCATTTAATGACCAATGGGCTTGCATTTGTAATACTGTCTATCAAGGTCATTGAATGATCAATGGGTTAATGCAATACTGTCTAATAAAGGTCATTGGACATTTAACTGTGAGGTTGTTAATGGGTGGATTTAGAATTTTCATTTTAATTCAACTTTTAATTTTGTAATGAACGATTTACACGTTTGAGACAGGTAAAAAAAAATTGAATTCAATTCAATTAAATTTATAGTCAGTACATCAATTCAATGTTAAAAAAAAATTGGTCTTATGTCCTCAGTTCTGTTTTACAAGTTTAGATTGTTTAAATAATTATCTGCTGAAATGAGAAATATAAGTGACCACTCATGGTATATTTACCGTCATTTCTGCCCCAACAAAAAGGTGTATACTTATTTGGCAAATAAAACACAGTATAAATGTAGATTTTGGACTACAGGTCCTGCTCGACTTTTTTCACTTAAAAACATATTTTACCATTATAAGCCTATGGAGAATATACCAGTTGGACCTATTATCAGTAAAATACCATAATTAACAAAGTCTGCATAGACAGATGTAGTCCAGAAACTAATGTAATTAATAAAGTTCATCTACAGTACTAGCTAGGTGTTTTTGTTAGAAAACACTATGGTCTGATATCAGTGAATCACAGTAGATCTGTAGGTGTTTTTCAAACTTGACACCTATATTTACGATCCTATCAGTGTATTTAATCCTTATTAATATACAGTACAGTCAAACCTGTCTATGCAGTCACCTCTATTAAGCAGTCACCTGTATTTAAAGGTCACCCTTTTTTCATCCTGTCAGAGAAAATTTCATATGAATTTAACCTTTTGTAGGTCACCTGTCTTAAAAGATCACTTTTTTTTCATCCCAAAGGGGCCCTCTTAATACAGGTTTTGCTGGTACTTCACCCCCATTCAAAGGGGAAAACTTTGACAAAACTTTGAAAAATCACCAGCCAAGGAGGGTGATTTTCAACAGAAACACCTTGCTAGTACTGTAGAATGTTATAGTCCAGAAAACTACAATAATTAACAATTAATGCTGTAACTTAATAACATAAACTTCTAAAAAACAAGATATTGCAGACATAAATATATAATTAAAATCAAAATATATTCATAAACAAATGTAATTTAAGAAACTGTACTATTTAAGAAAAAACCAGAGCACATTTTTTTTTAACCTATTTCGAATTTTGACAGAAATTCTAAAATAATTAAAATTAAAATATATTCATAAACAAAAGTAATTTAAGAATCTGTAATATTTAAGAAAAAACCTGAACACATTTTTGTTTACCTATTTCGGAATTTGACAGAAATTCTAAAGTAACAGTATTTCTTGATAATAAAACTGAATGTATGTATATTTCATTATTTCCAGTTCGTTTTAACTTTTATATACAACAAAATGCCGAAAAAAATGCCAAATAGCAAATATTTAATTTAATGGCAAATAAGTTTTTGTTTCTCGTTCATATCACAAAAAAATCGGTGAAAAGGCTTTTTAACACCTTCTTTGGAGTACGTTCAACATGACCATCTTCTAACAACATAACTTACTACATTAATACTCTTAAATATCTATCGAATCTTTTTTTAAATTAACAAATTAAACATCTCACAAGCTACATTTTCATTGTGCAGTATAATTTAAATGGTCACTTGATAAAAATAGATTAGTCTTCCGCAACCAGTGGATTACGATATTTCTCTACTCAAGATAGTAAATTTGAAAATTTTAAAGCTCCAGCTTTAGCAAAAGGTTTAAATTTGAAAATTAAGTAATCGAGATGGGAGAAATATTGTTATCCACTGTTAGCTGGAGAATCTGTTTCTCCTATGACCAAAACGTCAAAAATATTTTTAAGTTATTAATTCCGTCGTTACTGACGTTGTAAGGAAATTGGCAGGAATTCTTATGAAGAAATTTAACCAGCATGGTGATTATAAACATTATGAAAATTTAACCACCTGGTTAAACACATTTTAAGAATAGGAGAATTATGGATATTACAATGAAATGTACAGCAAAGAGACTGACAATTTCTTTTGTAGTTTATGACACATTTATTTTATTTTTTTTAAAAATCAAAACAAATAACCAAAATGGATAATCAATAGACAAGACCTTCCATAAATTATTAACTTAAGGGGATAGTGTCTGCAATTTCGGTTATTTTCTGTTGTTTTTATTTTTGGAGTGAAAAGGAAAAAAAAAGAAAAGAAAGAAAAAGTTTATGATTTCAATAAGTTGAAAATCGTGGGATCATCACCGTAATTGACCGTGATAAATACTGGCGAGGATATTTGGAAAATTTTCTGCCAAAAATAGTAAGGGTTTTATTTGTTTATAACTCTTGAGCTATGAACCCCAGAAAAATCCTCTTAAGCAAATATTGGTCGATGTTTTCAGAAAATAAATCTCGAATTTCTTTTAAAAACAGTCTATTTGGTGTTTTTCTATGTTTTTAATATTTTCCTAGGTCAAATATTTAGGTCCGAAAAAAAAAAGAAGGAAATAATTACCCAAATTGTAGACACTATACTTAAAGAAACTGAAATATACAATAACGATCTATTCTATGTAACAATATCAAATAATAGTGGAACAAAATAGGGAAATTAACTATAGGAAAATCTATCAAAAGAATAAAATGCTTTCCAAAATGGCAATTATCAAATTCAAATTTCCAGATCTTCTCTCTCAAACAACATATATTTGATTGTCAAGGCATTTATTTATATAACAAAGGATTTCAATATTTCTAAATATACTCCAAGGCCAAAGTCAGAATACAAGGACATACACACACTCAAAAAACCAATTGATAAAATCTGTTAATTTATAAAAATTAAGGTGTTTGATAAATATTTTAAATTTTAATTTTAAAATACTATTGAATTATATTTATACATATATGATTGAAATATTCTACAAATTTTTATTTTATAATCATGAATTATCAGTTCCCATGGATATTGTTTATGGTATAGTTGACCTTATATTCTGACCTTTCCTCTACAACATTTTCCCCTCAAAATAATGGCACACATATTAGGACAAAGTCCATTTTTACAACAAATTATACAATGTATTCATAATGATTTAAATCTGGGTACCACTTTCACACGATTTTCTCCAAAAAAGCTATAAAACTGAACTTTATCTTTGAAGAACACTGCTGATGTATTTTCATTATAAACCAGTGTCTTATTTTAAAATTAAATTTAATAATTTGGCATAAAAAGTGACAATCCCTGAAACAGATACTTAGTTTCTTCATAATGCCAGTCAGATTATCATCAATGTTACATTGATAAGATATTATGTCCTAATGAGGACCTTGTTTTTACAATGACATTGACAAATAGGTAAAATAATATCAATTTAACATGGATGAAATCATTCAAGAAAGGATTCAAAAATAGACAACAAAACCCTCTTCTTAGTTTGTTCTTGAACATAAAATAAAATTGTGAATATTCAAGGAGAAATTCAATATAAACTGGTACCAGAAAAAAATACAAATAAATTCAGAATAATTATACAATACAATAAAACTGTGTAAATATAGAAATAAATAAAAATGGCCGTAACCTTCTACATGTAATATGAAAAAAGTATACAATATGCACCATCAATTAAAATTTATAACATGTTGATGTTGAAACATCGCTAATTCTTTGGTTTTAACATGTTCTGTAAAACTGGACAATTTTTTGGATCCCTAGCCGTTTGTGTATCCACTGATACAATAGCACTGAAATTGTTAATGTTGCCATTAGTTAAAGGGACACACGTCTTGTCTGTAATAGCACCGTGAATTGTCTGAGGTGTGGCACTCCCATTTTTAAGTCTTGGAACTTTGAGTCCCACAGGACTTTCCGTTTCGTCATCACTTGGTCGTTTATTTGATTGTGATACAGTTTGGTTGTCAGACATACCTTTATGAGCCATGGACAACAATTGTGACTCATTTCTAACAACCCATTTATTATTTCCAACGGAAATGATTTCCACCTCGTTATCACTGAATATTAACATATTTTTCTCGTATAAAACTCTCTGCGGTAAGGATTTCTCTTCCAAGGTTTGCACCACTTGTTCTGGAGCTGGGATCGTTGTTACTTCTTTTCTATTTTCTTTAGGATTAGCAGATGAGAGATCAAGAGGTGAAGTTCCACTACGATCTGACAATGCGGGACTTGGGATAGACAACTGAGCTGGTGACTGTGGACAATGCCATGAGGGAAGTGATTTCGCACCATTACTGGATTGTGACACAGGTCGCGGCGTTGTGGATCCAAGCCCAAGGCCTCTATCCGGCAGTGTGTAATCGTATAGTAGTGTTCCCCCAAATTTGTCATATGTTATTGCGGCAGGTGGTGCTGGTACAATGTTGTTTCGTGAAGCTGCTTTTTTTTCCAAAGACTTTGTTTTGTTCAAGCTTGGAGACATACTTCCGGATGAATTGCTGTCATGACTACGATGACGAACCTTAGATTTGGCATCTATGTTAGATCCAATAGGAGGTGATGTATGAGGGGTCATGCCTCTTGGTGGTCTTTCAGTTAGATGACTGCTACTTAATGCTGGTGAAATCGGAGGCGAAAGTTCTTTGGATAAAGTTCCAATATTTGATGGATTAGTGTTGAGCGTTACCGGCACTGTATTTCCTGCTTTATCACTTGCTACTGTAAAAGTCTGTGAGGAGGAAATGATAGATAATCCCTCATTACCAGAGGTGTGTTGTTCCATAGGCGAATGTCGAGATGTTTCTTTACACGTTTTTGTTGACTCAGAACTTTGCACTGATGCCGTTGCACTTTCTGTTATTTTTTGTACTGCATTTTTTATCTCTAACGTAGCAGAATCGATTTCAATAATATGACCTCCTCTTTGATTTACTTGCCCTTGTGAAGCCTCATTCTGATATTGTAATTGTTGAGCCGCCACATCATCTTCTTTCATAATGGCAGCCGTTTGTGTTGTTATCAAGTGCGAGATGACAGAATGAAGGTTTTGACGATTTAGATCCGATTTACCGGGGCTGCCATGTTTTGTTCCTTCCGATACTAATTCTGAAATATCTTTCATCACCTCCATTCCATATTCAGATGCAGGTTGCTCATTATTTTGTCTCATTGATATATTCATTCTCTGACGGCTGAGATCCACTGTAAACACTTGCGGGGTGTCTTCTTTCGGCGACTCGTTCCTTTGCTGTCCGTTTCCTTGTGGACCTATACTAATGTTAGAATTTTGTTTGGGAGACATTCTCATCAATGTAGGCGACACCTGTGACATCTGCTGATGTGCTGCAGGGGGAGAGAACTGGGGCCTGATCATGTTAACTGCTGGGACTAAAACACTTTGTGATGAATCCAGAGCAACTTGGACAGGAATGATGGTGCCTTCGGCAGCTGTTGTTGTCATCTGACCTCCAGATAAGTTTGGTATGCTGATCATGTATCTCTGTATACGATCTGTGTCTAAGGGGAGATCATCCATGTCACTTGTCTGAAACAAGAAATAAAATAAAACAATTGAATGTCGAATTCTGGTCCCTCCTTTTGTGTGTTTAAATGGTTATCAGAAGATGTATCACAAACACACACTTGAGGACAAGGAAGGCAAAGGTTATGTCATGTGTGTTTAATGCCACTTCCAACAAAATTTCAGTCATATCGCAGCGTATTGGTGGAGGAAAACATATGACTGGAGAAAACCACTGACCTGCCTCAAGTTAAGTAATTCTTCATATTACTGGTAAGTCTTGTACCAGTCAGTATGCTTAATATTCTGAGGTGTTATATCATAACCGATTGGCAATTCCTGTACCATTAAGTATGTTTCATTTAGTAGAATGTTATCACAATTATATGTAAGTTTTGTATCAGTATGCTTGATTCAAATTTAGAATTTAATTCTTCTTGACAGCATATAGCAATGGAAATAGAGGTCACATACATGTTTCTGTTTTGTAATGACTGGTTAAAAATAATTTAAATATTTTCAAAAATAAGTGCGATAGGTTTCTTTATATACTCATATTTGTTGTCCATTTTAGATTTTGTTTATGTTACTGCTCATAAGTAAATTATCACATTAATAATTGGAGACAAATTTATTGGTCTGTTTACAAAAATAGTTTTCCTGATTAAAATGTCATCCATTTCATTGAGAAATTGATCAACTTTCAACAAGAGTTATCCTTCTTTGTATTTAGCTTTCAAAATATTTGTAAAATTGGTTCTGTCTAAACGTAACCACAATATTATATAATGCATTAATTCAAATTCAGACATTTAAAAACATGTTAATACTACATCCAATCACAGGTTTAAGTAATGAGCTAGGACAATGTGGGTGTTTAACACCACTTAAAAATATTTTAGCAATATCTTGGACATCTGTTTTATTGGTAGAAAAAACTGGAGTACAGTAATCTGCTTCTTATAACATTGACCCTTCATCAATGAATAAGTGGGGTGGCCCCTATTGAGAGAGATGATTTAGCAGTTTTCACTATATAAATGCATCTGAAATATGGCTTGATACAAGGGTGGCCTTTGCTGAGAGTGGGCAGGGGGGTTACTGTACTATCAAGTTGTATTGAGCATACATCAGCATGATGGGGAATCAAAGTTAGTTGTGAAAAGAACCGATTGCAACTATCATACTATCGTAGACACCATGACAGCCCAGGATTATATAATGGACTCCTGAACATTAGTTTACACGGCATCTCACCCTCTAAGAGATTTTGACACCTTAAATTAACATACCTCATCCCCGTCCTTGAAGCTTCCTCCCATTCCATCCAGGCTTCTTCGCTGTAGTATAGCTTTGTCCCGTATGATTCTATTTATAGAACTGATTGAGGGGATGTTTTTCTCTTGACAAATACCATCAGACAATAATCTTCAAAAAAATAATAATAAGAAAATCAGTTTTAAAATAAATATGGTTATTTGTGTTTAATACCACTGGCAACAAGGCATGTACATTTGTATTTCAATTATTTTGTGACGGTAAGTTTTATTGGTGGAGGAAACAGGAGTACTCTGTGGGGTGAGGGGGGTGGAATAGCAACTTACATAGAGTACACATTTCCAAATTAAACTTTGTGCATGTCTCTATATTAAGTTTCTTGCATTTGTAAAGAAGAATATTAAATGGTGTAAAAAAAACAACAGCAACATTGAAACATTATTCCGAAACAATCACATACCTATTGACAGTGGGTATGAATTTTTTAAAAGAAAAAGAGGGTGTGCAGAAAACATTTAAAACCCAATTATTCAAGGTGTTGGGACAAGAAAAAAGTATACTGTATTATAGTCATTTTCATTTAGAACCAAAGGAAAATTGAAGAATTAATTAAATATTGACAAATTAATTATAATCAATCAAATATAATATTCAGAAATATAAAACATAAAATTAAACTTCACTGTGATAAAGAAACAAATAATGTTTTTTTACTTCAAGATTTTAGGGTTATTGTTACTAGCCTAAATGGTCATGTTCAGCAGTTTTTCTACTATATCATGACTACCACAACAAGATGTTGCACGCTACGTTGTGCTAAGAATACCCCCACTCGTTCATATGTAAGTCGCACGGTAAACAGGAAGTAGATGTGCTGTAAACCTGGAAAGGGGAGACACAGTACGTACAAGTCACCATGCCAAAGCCATATATCAAATATAAAATCATTTCTTCCAGTAGAAGCTGAGATAACTGTTACGAAAGTTTTCATTACGGCAAACATGAAAAATTCTAAGTCGCACTGTAAACAGGAAGTAGATGTGCGGTAAACCTGAAAAGGGGAGACACGGTACAAGTCACCATGCCAAAGCCATATATCAAATATAAAATCATTTCTTCCAGTAGAAGCTGAGATATCTGTTACGAAAGTGTGAACGGACGGACGGACGGACAAGGTGATTGCAATATAGCCCTCTCCCTACGAGTGGGGGTATAATTATTAGGGGAGAAAAACCTGCACAGGTGGTGCTTGGGGCTAAATATTACAGAGGCAGAGGGTGTGTATAGCCCTCAAGAAGCGACCAACATTTCAAGTAATGAACACTTTTTTTCTTTTAAAACAAGTAGTTATGGTTTACTTGAATCATATTACAAAACAAATTTGATTTTTCCATTACCACTGAGCATACCGGAATATAAAAAAAAGAAAAATGAAGCGCCTAATTTTTGCTATTGATTTTTTACTGTGGAAACTGCCTCTGGTGCCTCAATGGAAGCTACACCACTGGCCTGGACAGCCATAATGAACTGACTTGTGAAACCCCTGGCTAATTGGTAGGTGCCTGGAAACCTTAACACTTGTGGGTATTAGGGCACAAACTTTTGTCTGCAGTGTTGAGCTTTGTGGTTAGAAGTAAAAGATCTCCACCACACTGTCACTGAAGCCCCTCTAAATTCAAGTGCTATATTATTTAAATCTTGTCTATTTTTCAATTTCAATACCAATCCATGATATAGCTGAAATACTGCTAAAGTTGGCATTAAACACCAATCAACAAATCTATTTCAATACCAAGTTATTAATTTTTTTCAAAAACCCAATAATTTTAGATTATGAAAGTTTAAGCAGTGATAGTCAACAATTCCAGCTCTATCAACAAATTAAATAATCACCACTGACCTCAAACAAATAATCACCATTGGCCTCAAACAAATAATCACCACTGACCTCAAATGAATAACCACCACTGACCTCAAACAAATAATCACCACTGACCTCAAACAAATAATCACCACTGACCTCAAACAAATAATCACCACCGACCTCAAACGAATAATCACCACTGACCTCAAACAAATAACCACCAGTGGCCTCAAACAAATAATCACCACTGACCTCAAACAAATAATCACCACTGACCTCAAACAAATAACCATCACTGACCTCAAACAAATAATCACCACTGACCTCAAACAAATAATCACCACTGACCTCAAACAAATAATCACCACTGACCTCAAACAAATAATCACAACCGACCTCAAACGAATAATCACCACTGACCTCAAACAAATAACCACCACTGGCCTCAAACAAATAATCACCACTGACCTCAAACAAATAATCACAACTGACCTCAAACAAATAACCATCACTGACCTCAAACAAATAATCACCACTGACCTCAAACAAATAATCACCACTGACCTCAAACAAATAATCACCACTGACCTCAAACAAATAATCATCACTGACTCAAACAAATAATCATCACTGACCTCAAACAAATAATCACCACTGACCTCAAACAAATAACAACTACTGACCTCAAACAAACTATTACCACTGACCTCAAACAAATAATCACCACTGACCTCAAACAAATAACCACCACTGATCTCAAACAAATAACCACCACTGACCTCAAACAAATAATCACCACTGACCTCAAACAAATAACCACAACTGACCTCAAACAAATAACCATGACTGACCTCAAACAAATAACCACCACTGACCTCAAACAAATAATCACCACTGACCTCAAACAAATAATCACCACTGACCTCAAACAAATAATCACCACTGACCTCAAATCATTGAAGGTAAAGAAAGACCATGACATATGATTGTTGTGAAAAACAAAAATTAGTTTGATTCTAAACCAAAATAAAAACATGTAAGGTTAACAAGTTCTATAATAACCTTTGGTTTTAAGATTTTTATTTCAACAATATCTGGATCAGGTCTCTGAAGATGGATAAGATTTTTAAGAGCTAACAATATAAAGCCAATTTAAAAGAAACGAAATCATTTAAAAAATATTTGTATTCATGACAACCGTACAAAAGGAAACGTGGACAGAAAACCCACTGACAATACTTGTCAGAAATATATTGTAAAAATAATACGAGGCAGTAGACAGAAGTGGATTGTTGACGTATTCAGGCGTTGTAGAAACTCAATTTGGAATACGATATTATTGGTCATGCTATTTGCCCCTCAGTTTCAGATAACAATTTCGATAATATTATATTAGAGCAGCCATGTGTAGATTGAGAAATGTCCTCGGTTCAGTGCTTATGACATTTTTAAAGTGATAAATTGTTCAAACATAATGGCATTTATAAGATAAAGATTTTTATCATGGACGTCAAATTGACTCAATAGTTTTTCTTTTCAAAGGAAATCTTTAACAATTGCTGTATTACTGTAACATAGTGTAATTTTCTAAGGATCGTACAATAGAAAATCACGAAGCATGAAAGCATATTAAACTTCCTGCATTTGTATAGAAGACCATGAGTATTAAATGGCGTAAAAACACAACATTTGAACGTTGTACCGAAAACAATCATATACTAGTTCTTTTTGAAACCGGGTATGAATTTTTTTTTAAAGAAAAAGAGGGTGTACTGAAAACATTTAAAACCCAAATCCATAGTTCACGGTAAATTAGAAAATCTGTCAGAAAATTCAATAGAAATTAGAAGTTTCACGTAATATTTCTCCGTTATCAATATATCTACCGGAATGGAAATCATTAGGCCTTATTGTAAATTTCTCTAATTTAGTTCTGCATCAATGAACTTTTGTCCTTATCAACGTGCTATTGAATATGCTTGTGACGGACTGTATGCAGGAAACTCGGATAATCAATATGGTAAAGACATTTTAAACGACTTTCTCCACTGGATCAGAAAATTCTCTATTGATTATAGTCACGAGCAGCTCAAGGGTTCTCCTTTATTTAATTCATTTCTTCAACGACGTGTCACACTCTTGAAGACGAACGTTAGAAATCTGAGCACCTGCTTCTTTCATCCGTTCCTTGTCATTTAGCTATCGGAAGTGAAAAGTCGTAGATACATTAAAACGACATGATTCACAGTAGCAATCATTGAGCTCAGCGTCTTATTTGTCCTAATATTGTGTTTTCCTGATGTTTTCTTTTTTTCTTCTTCAAATTACTGTACTATTATCATTATATTTAATCATAATTGCTAATAAGAAAAATGAAATCGTTTCTTTTGAAATCAAAATCCTGGAAGTTATCCAGAAATTACAAACCATTTCAATTTCATGATCATGAAGAAGAAGAAAAAATTCAATTATCTCAAAATTAGTTTGTAACAGTACAGATACTTCGCAAATCCGGTAATTTTGTATTAAAAAAAAAAAAAAAATCAATTGCTAAAATCATTTCTGGAAATATAATACATGTCTGTCTCATAAGCTGCAGTCAACCATGACAAATTAGGCCACATCTCTAATTAAATGGGACTAATTTAAGACCAGTAAATAAGATCTATGTTGTTTTACCAGTCAAGATTTTTTATTTATGCTGTAAACAATTCAAGTCTGTTATAATTATACAAATTAACATGAATTTGTTCAACTACATTTTTTAGGTAACTGAGGCTGAAAGTAACAGATTTTGATGTTAGCTATTAGATTTGAACAATTAAGACCGTGAAATGTCTCAATCTTTTGGTAAAATTATTTTTTGTCAATAAGTTATCTATTTACAGATCTCAGCATTTCCTTTATTCAAAAGGGAAAAAAAAACATGTTGTAAACGACAGTGAAGTGAAATAAAAGGCAGGAGTTTTTCTATATTTCAATTCTTCTTCTGTTATTTTTTTTAAATACGGGAAAACCTGTATGTCATTATCCCTCTGATAATTCCACTTTGAAATGTAATGTTCTCACATTTGTTTCCATCATGGGTAACCGATGGCTTCTCACACTCTGATACTCATGGGACACTTGAAAGAATATGCCCTGTATTCATGACTAATTCATTTAAAATCTGATTGGCCCCAATACATTTTCATACTGGGAATCACTTGCATCTATAATTTTACATTCTGCTGGACCAGAAAATGATTGTACATTACTTTGATCCAGTAAAACCTGTCTTATGTGACTTGTCAAGGGAACATTGAAATATGATCACATAAGACAGGTGGTCACACTATACAGGTTTAATTAATATGAAATGCACTGAAGGTCACATTATTACTTAATTAAGGTGATTACTAAAGCAGGTTTGACATTATTTTAATACAATAAAACTGAATGCCACGATATAACTGAAATATTGTTGAAAGTGGCGAATGTGATTGCTTATTTATTATTATTAATAGATTACTTTTGTCTGATCTCCCATGCAAACATCTGAGGATTCTCCATCTTGTACTGCCGAACACGGCTGACCACATCAGGGGTCGTGACCTTTGGTTTACTACCTCCTATCTGACCTGGATTTATACTTCCTGTTTTTCTGTACCTGCAAGAGGCAATAAAAAATGAAATCGAAAATTCATAAGTGCAATAAATCGCAAGTAGACGACAACTTTGGATTTCATTGAGTTGAATTGGACATTATTATAATAAAAGATCATCATAAATTTGCAGATTTTTTTTTTGTAAATAAATTTTAAATATGCATGTGCATAGTATTCACGTTTGTTGCCTGAAGGCCCTTGCAAGCAGAAGACAACTTTGGATTTGATTGAGAAATCACCTGAATTGAATGTTACATCTACAATACTATAATAAAAGATAATTTTAGAATTGCTTGCTTTTTTTTCTCCAAATACATTTTAAATATGCATGTTCATAGAATTTCACGTTTTTGTTTCCTGAAGACCCTCTGCATTATGTCACCCATTGTCCCCTTAAAGAGCCCCTGACTGATTACATATTATAATAATAAGATTATTGAAAATTGAATTAAGTTAAAAGATTTTGTCACTTTCATTACCTTAATATGACCTTTAACCCTTAAAATTAAAAGGTTTATTATCTTTGGCAAATAAAAAGGTGATATGGTCTTATAACAATAAATAAATAATTTTCTTCAATAAAATTTCTAACTCATTTTCAATAAAAAAGACATTTACAAGGTATTTAAGTACCTATGAGTGGAACCACTATAGTTATGCAGCCAGGCATGACCAAATTATGCACCTGTCATAAAGAGGTCTTACCCAGAGTTTATTTGTCATAAATTTTAATGATTGGAAAATTCATGTCAACCATAGAAGTTCAACGAACCATGATTTAACGGGTCATTCTTGTCCTTACAAAGCAAACAATACGTTCATAGTGTGCAAATAAATGCCGTGACGCCATCACTCGGAGATTTAACAACGTTCTGCACACATATCAAGGGTATTAAGTAAATAGATTTAACAGAGCGAACGATTGTTTGAATAGATTACAATAAATAAAGTCAAGCGGAAACAAATAAAAAAAAATATGGCTTTCCCAATTTAAAGCAGGAAATAGCTAAATATTTATGGTTGTTTTATAAATTTATGTCTAATTAACCAGAACAAAAACTATAACTGTCCGCATAGCGGGACTAATACCCCCC